>JAVTVY010022346.1:0-98084 GCA_036873755.1 Hanleya hanleyi
TTTCAACCTTGTTTGTACATGTGCCAGAAATAGGGAAAGTGCTCACAGTTCCTATTACCCTGGACACTGATCAGCCCAGCCAGTACAGCACCCGGTCACCCATCCAAGTATTGACCGAGCTTAACGTTGCTTAACTTCGGCGTCTGACGATGATGTTAAGACTCGACGACAGGTTGTCCATACAACGATCTGTGACATATCATGGATTTTTAATTTCAGTTTCTAAATATCATCCAACAATTTCAAGCATATGTTCTCAAATGGTCAATACTTCAATCAGCAAAAGGTGCATGTGGATCATCGCCGACTTATCTAGGATGAAATCATCAAATTAGGCGCACAGGGAAAGTTTACCGGTACTTAATGAGAAACTTTTAGATCCGGACTACTTTAATATGTTTCTACTCCGGCCTTCGCGTAAAAGAGCTGCTGTGGCGGTTGTATGTCTATTTGGAGCCATCGTCTTCTATCAGGTACTTTTACCCAACGGTAAGTTGAACAGTGATTGCTCGTACAGTACCGTTGTCCGGTAACATGGAAAAGAATGGCCGACAATAGGCCTACCACCTATCCAAAAATTTATAGAAATATACCTGTAGTTAATATATTATCTGTGATGGACCGGTATATGATATGTTATGAATCACAAAATGTAGTTTGGGTAATGTGCATGTTCAATACAACCAAATATCGGTAGTTTTTCTTTGGAGAAATCCTTCAGTGTACCCGATAAATTTATTAGTTGAAAATTAATTAAGGGCGTGGTATTTTCATAAAAAAGAAACAAATCAATTTCATAAAAAACAACAACTCAATCTTCAGCTATCTGACAGAAAACCCACAATTACACCGTATATTCGATTTTAGGGATAAACTCTTTATACCAGTGGTAATTTAAGTCTCTTATTTAATGGGGTTTTGCCACGTCAAAGGTATCGATATCCTTAAAGGCAAGATACAGGAGTGTATAATTGTTATATGGTATGCTAGTGTAAATATATACAGGATATTATTGAAAATACTATAAAACTGGAGTACACATTCGTAGCTCATGGATTCCCGAAAATAATTACAGACTGATGGTTGTATTAACCCTATCTACCCTAGGCTTTTTGGGACATATCCAGGCCTTGGGGGGGGGGGACTAATTATTTTCCTTACTACTTGAGCCAGGGGGCTCAAACATACCACACAATACCTTTGGTTCAACATGACCGCTTTGGAAAAGGCATTTTGGGGTAGATTTTGGGCCATCTTACCATAAATTACTAAAGTACTGATCCAGCCATCTTACCATCAATTACCGAAGTATTGGTCCAGCCATCTTACCATCAATTACCGAAGTACTGATCCAGCCATCTTACTATAAATTACCGAAGTACTGATCCAGCCATCTTATCATCAATTACCGAAGTACTGATCCAGCCATCTTACTATCAATTACCGAAGTACTGATCCTGCCATCTTATCATCAATTACCGAAGTACTGATCCAGCCATCTTACCATCAATTACCGAAGTACTGATCCAGCCATCTTACCATCAATTCACCGAAGTACTGATCCAGCCATCTTACCATCAATTACAGAAGTACTGATCCAGCCATCTTACCATCAATTCACCGAAGTACTGATCCTGCCATCTTATCATCAATTACCGAAGTACTGATACAGCCATCTTACTATCAATTACCGAAGTACTGATCCAGCCATCTTACCATCAATTCACCGAAGTACTGATCCAGCCATCTTACCATCAATTACCGAAGTACTGATCCTGCCATCTTATCATCAATTACCGAAGTACTGATCCAGCCATCTTACCATCAATTACCGAAGTACTGATCCAGCCATCTTACCATCAATTCACCGAAGTACTGATCCAGCCATCTTACCATCAATTACCGAAGTACTGATCCAGCCATCTTACCATCAATTCACCGAAGTACTGATCCAGCCATCTTACCATCAATTACAGAAGTACTGATCCAGCCATCTTACCATCAATTCACCGAAGTACTGATCCTGCCATCTTATCATCAATTACCGAAGTACTGATACAGCCATCTTACTATCAATTACCGAAGTACTGATCCAGCCATCTTACCATCAATTCACCGAAGTACTGATCCAGCCATCTTACCATCAATTACCGAAGTACTGATCCTGCCATCTTATCATCAATTACCGAAGTACTGATCCAGCCATCTTACCATCAATTACCGAAGTACTGATCCAGCCATCTTACCATCAATTCACCGAAGTACTGATCCAGCCATCTTACCATCAATTACCGAAGTACTGATCCAGCCATCTTACCATCAATTCACCGAAGTACTGATCCAGCCATCTTACCATCAATTACCGAAGTACTGATCCAGCCATCTTACCATCAATTCACCGAAGTACTGATCCTGCCATCTTATCATCAATTACCGAAGTACTGATCCAGCCATCTTACCATCAATTACCGAAGTACTGATCCAGCCATCTTACCATCAATTCACCGAAGTACTGATCCAGCCATCTTACCATCAATTACCGAAGTACTGATCCAGCCATCTTACCATCAATTCACCGAAGTACTGATTCAGTCGTCTTACCATCAAATACCGAATTATTGATTCAGCCATCTTACCATCAATTACCAGAAGTACTGATCCAGCCATCTTACCATCAATTATGATCCACCGAAGTACTGATCCTGCCATCTTATCATCAATTACCGAAGTACTGATCCAGCCATCTTACCATCAATTACCGAAGTACTGATCCAGCCATCTTACCATCAATTCACCGAAGTACTGATCCAGCCATCTTACCATCAATTACCGAAGTACCGATCCAGCCGTCTTACCATAAATTATCGAAGTACTGATCCAGCCATCTTACCATAAATTACCGAAGTACTGATCCAGCCATCTTACCATCAATTCACCGAAGTACTAATCCAGTCATCTTACCATCAATTACCGAAGTACTGATCCAGCCGTCTTACCATCAATTCACCGAAGTACTGATCCAGCCATCTTACCATCAATTCACCGAAGTACTGATCCAGCCATCTTACCATCAATTACCGAAGTACCGATCCAGTCATCTTACCTTAAATTTAGTAACCGTATCTTTGCTTGTTTGTTTGTTCGGTCCGCTTACGGCCACAGTTTTGGTCCGAATGTCATGAAAGTTAAAACAGGTCATTTGACGCCCATTTTACATGTAGGTTGGAATTTCTGTTTTGGTCCAAAGGTTGTAAAACTGTCAGCATAGGTACGGGGATGGGCAAAGCAAAGAAAAAAACTGAAAAAAGATAATTAATTCCCACAGGGGCGGTCCCCGGGAACATACAATTTATATGCAGGCCTACATAATGTAAGACGTGTATCTGTTTAGCATAGTATTACAGCGGGGTCGTACAAGAGAGGAAAGATGGGGAGTCAAAAGAGCAAATTTAACGCACAATGCCAAGAATATGAGCTTTGTCCGACCGGTAAGTCTTGATCGAAAGGCATATTTATTAGTTTACATTAGAAAAACACTCGAAGTATCGGTCCAAATATTAGTATAGGCGAATAAATACCTTGAAATACTATACAGCTAGAAAAAGGGTAATGGTCCGTCACCTTTGTATGGTGATGATGCCTAGTCATCTTTCTTTGAAGATGGCGAGAAAGGGTGATGACCCATATGCATGTTGTCACCCTTTTAGGGTGATTGCCATGCTATCACCCTAAAAACGTGATGTTCTCATATTTGCACTCATTGCTGATCACGCTATTGGGATGAGGTCCATGTGATGGTAGAAAGAGATAATGGCTCTAATTTAGCTGGGGATTTGGTTTAATGTCACACTCAAGGGTATTGCACTCATATGGTGACAGTCAGTTTAGTTGGTGGAGGAAGTCAGAATACCCGGAAAGAACCACCGCCCATCGGCAAGTAACTGGCAAACTTTCGCAACTGCACCAGCGGGACTCGAACCCGTACGGTTCAGCGGTGTGAGGCTAGTGGTCACCAGCGAAGCGCCTTAGCTCTACCTGGCCTTGGTTTTTTGCTCCGGAAAGACAAAAAATTGAGAGCTGAAACTTCGAGACATTTTAGATTATCATATTGGGGTCATTTTAAGCCTATTTGCGTGACCCCACGAGCAGAGGATCATGGGCAAATTCAAAATGGCGGCCATGTGGGGTACCAGAAAAGTGATGTTTTCGTCATATTTCTTCAAAATTTTTGCTTTTCTGTATGGAAAAGTGGGTAAAATCTATTTTATTTCATATCAGAATATTATTTACTAACTTGTCATGCAGTTTTTGAGAAGAGAAATGAAAAATAAAAAATTCGAAAATTCTGACCAAAAAATGGTCCAAAAATGCTTTTTTGAAAATGACGTCACAGTGACGTCATCATGGCTGCCATCTTGGCTTTTTTTTACACTCTTCTTGTAGAGCTCGACCAAATGCTATAGTGTCGTAACTTTCAGTCCCCTGGATATAGGGGTGTGGTGGTGTGGGGGGAGGGGGGTATAGGGGTGTGGGGCACTCCCCCCTCCCCCCAAGGCTGTCGTACACTCCAAATGGCACAGGCCAGATAGGGTTAGACCACTCGACCACCAAGGGCCCCGGTTGTAATTGATCACCTTGCTAGGACAATGCTGTCATTACCTTTCTGAGGTGATAGCTGTCACCTTTTTTCTGGCTGTGTCTACACTGACGTCGCTTAGAGGATCAAAACATGCAGTAAATCCGCTTTCCTACAGTTTCTATTTACATGAAGAACACGAATCAAATATATATTGTAGATCCTATAGCCTAATTGGCAATATGAGCTATGTCATTTAGAAATAAATCTACCTGTTTCTGATGGTCAGTGACCAATGGCCTTTTGATCTCAAACTTTCTATCCGATACAACGGTTAACGTAGCCACAAATATTATTTTGGGGTCATCGTGACCGTTGACCTTTTAATCTCGATTTCATACCTGACATATTGGCTCCTACTAAATTATACTTAGTCTCATACTATATCGGTTTAATCATTTGATCCGACATCAATTTTGCTATGCGAGACATATTCCATCTCAAACAAATTTGCGCGATTTCACTGGTTTTCTGATGTTTGAGCAACAGTGATCTATTTACCTTAATTTTGAAGCTCGAAATCGCATAGATATCCTGACGAAATTTGAGATATATCCGTTAATTTGTTAAAACGCAAAAGAAGTAAATTGAGGCGGAAATTCTTCTATGAACGACGGCTGAATATAGAAGTTCGGATATGACCTCTGCTATATCTGCCAGCTATATATAGCTGACATAATCCAAAAATATTCAAGGTTCCCGTCTCTCTCACAACGCAGGCACCAAATATGACCCATATATGGTAGCGTTCGGTTAATGTACTTATAGGACTGGCAAATTATTTAGTCAAGCACTGACACAGTCATGCGTTATATTTTAGTAGTGTTAGTGTAGCATTAGGTATATAACTTGAGACTGGACACAGTATTATTTTGAAGGATTCATAATGAATTCATTGATTAGAAACAGGCCGGTGATAGAAATCTTCTTAATTCTTCTTTACTCGGGTTACCTTTGAGAGTTTACGTGCATTGAGCGTATCGTATCGTGCTTACAATACTTGAAATTTAAACCAACCCAAGACATGAATATTATTCAACTAACTGCATGCCGTGCCGATTGAGATACACAGCTGTGACTTCGAACTTTGTGTTCAGAGTTGAATTAAAATATGATTAATATATTATATATTCTATGAAGAACGCAGGCGAATTCAAATCACCCTCACGTATATTGTTACTCTCTTAGACAACTTGAGTGAAATTTTCACTCTTTACCTGAGTGAATGTGTTTCAGTCAAGCTTAATTTTTGTTATATTAGCTGGCGATATGACAACTACTAATTATTAGTTGCCGCAGAGCACAGTTACTCACAGGCAGATTTTTCTGGGGTTCCTTTCCCAAATGTCCTCTGGATGGTACTAAATTTTCTGAACAAATCTGTGTATACATGATATGACTGAGACAAAGGAAAAAGACAATATCAACATATGACCAAAATAAACGACTGAAATTGAAAGAACTGAACGCAATATTAAAAGGGTGGTGGGAAATGATGCCGACGTACTGACAAGAAGTCAAATGACCCCACAGACAAATATCCTGACTGCATATATCTGAACAGGTCGGGGAAATGTACCTCTCCAATTTTGGAGGTAAAAAAGGTCGTTTTTCTTGAATAACTCAGAAAATATGAACAAAATAGCTTTTTTTTCTAAATGGCGCTTAAATTGATTTATAGTTACATATTTTAACACATTTTGCCATTGATAGGATTTATAGTTAACTTGTTCGAAAGTGTTGAAATGACAATTTGAAAAAACAACAGACCGCTTTCGCTGGGTGCGAACGACCCCCCTCTTAGTGCCCAACTGCATGTTATTTTCCTATGTTAAACAGCACAATACTGGGCTCTCTAATAAGTAAGGATAGGAAACGACTACCTCTCAAGTAATCCTGGCGACGCCCATGAGAATTTAATGCAAGTTCGTATTCAGAACAAATACCTGTGGCGCCCGACGCCGACCATGCGCTTCATTCTCCACCATGTTTTCAAGTCATAAAACTACAATCACAATGATTTGTACAGAGACCAATCCTCGGGGACGAAACGTCCACCAGCAGAATCTCACCATATACAGGCAACAACTAAACGCAACATTAAAAGGGTGATGGAAAAGATGCCGGCGTACTAACAGGGCAATATTTTACATCCTATAACACTCTTGTCAATAAGATCGAGCTAACCGTGCATTTATTACACGTTTTAGCACGGTTATGTGAAATCATCACGCGTCAAGTGCAGATGTCCATTGGGAGATTCCATTTCACATGTCGGATGAGGAAAGGGACGTCTGCTTTCATATAAATAACAATCGAATAAAACAAACAAATAAATTTACAAGATGAAATTTCTTTCTCAAGTTTAACTGTTGTTTCCATCGTGAAATTGATTAATAAAGCGACACAAATAGACATATATCCACGCAATTTCCGCACAGCTGACACAGCTGCCAGTATCACTCCCCAATAGAGAGACCAAATAAACTCGTTCGCTGATATTGGCACGATGCCAACCGATACAGGAGCATCGTGCCAATATCAGTGGACGAGTTTTTTCAACGGAGTGGAGAACGGATGTCAAAGTTTATCATTTTATTTCAATTTTTCATTATAATTTTTTGATAATAAATTTGAGCAGTGTAATAGAATAGAAATAATGTTTGTACAGGCAGCAGAATAGAACTAATGTTTTCATAGAAAAAGTTTATAAATTTTAGGACGCGGGCTTCGCCCTTGCCCTAAAATATGAACTTTCCCAAACTAACTTTGCGTAAAATAGCCATTGAACACGTCTATGAAATCATTAGTTTCTGAATAAGTCACAAAATCTTTTGTTGACGTTATGGTACATGTATACATGTAGTTCATACTTACTTATTCATCATTTTCCTACACGAATAACGACTTTGTTTCACGGAACTAAAATATGGAACAATCAAAGATAGGAACGAATTGACACAGATGAGTAAAACAACATGCTTCAAAAATCACCGCAAACAAAATTGAATAAAATGCATATTTCATGTTTTACAATAAAAACTCTACAAAAATTAAATGCAGCTAAGTTCTGATTTGTATTCACTTCATTATAACATGAACCCATCTGAAGCTTGACGGTTTTGTGAAGTTCCATGTTTGCACGTGTGAGAGAATAATTTCCAGACCTGAAATTGTTTGTTGCCTCTTTGTAACGATAACCTATAAATAGCTTAACCCTACCAGGCCTGTGGGAGAGAGAGGGGTGGGGGCATTGGCCTCACCCTACCAAACTTCTTCCCCTATTTCCGGAACGACACAAAAATGAAAACTGACCCTCAGCGACTTTCCAATAACCCCTGGAGTAAAGGATCATGGGTAAATTAAACATGGCGACCATGTGCGGATCCAGAAAAGTGATATTTTAGTCATTTTTCTTCAAAATTTCTGCATTTCGTCGGCGGAAATTGGACAAAATATACTTTATTTCATATTAGGCTATTATTTACTAATTTACCATGAAATTTTTTCAAGGAAATACTTTCAAGAAAACCCTATCTGGCCTGGGCTTTTTAGGACGTATCCTGGCCTGGGGGGAAGGGGGTGCGAAATGGTCACGCTAATTATTTTTCTTACCCCTTGTGCTAGCGAGCTGAAACTTGCCACACCATACTCTTGGGTCAAGTTCTACCAGAAAATGTAAAAAAAAACCAAGATGGCCGCTTCGAAGACGTCACAGTGACGTCATTTTTAAAAACGGCATTTTTTGGTCGATTTTTCGGTCAGATTTTCCGGATTTTTTATTTATGCAATTTCTCCGCAAAAACTGCATGATATATTAGTAAATATTAACGTGAAATAGTTTTTGTCCACATTTCAGCGCTGAAAAGCAGAAGTTTTGAAGAAATATGACGAAAGAATCACTTTAGGGAGAGGGGGAAATGACCTCCCCCCCCCGGGCAGAACAGGTCCTAAAATGTCCAGGCCAGATAGGGTTAAAATGGCTTGTGTTGCTACTTATTTTGTTTTACCCAAAATACCTCATTTAAATGGTTGCAAAACAGTTAAAATGTACTCAAATCTGAGTGGGATCAGTCCAGCTCGAGTGCATTAACAATTGCAATGCTTAACTCGACCAGGCCTAGAGACAAACATGGTCCTCCCTACCAAATTTTCTACCCTATCTTCGAAACGAAAAAAAGGTGACGCTCCGTGACTTTATAGTTAATCATATTTGAACATATTTGCGTAACCCCCCAAGAGATTTGTTTCTGGTAGAGCGTGACCTGAGGGTATAAGTGTGGTAAGTTTCAGTCCCCTAACTGAAGGGATAAGAGAAATATTTAAGAGGGGGGACGGAATTCCCGTAGGCCTGCCCAGGTTTGAACAAATTCTATTGGTTGAGCTTTCACTATAACCGAGTTAAGTTTAACGAGTCACTCAAACCTGAGTGGTTTGACAGTTGAAATGCTGCAAGTTGATTGGGTGAATTTTCACTAAAGTTGAATTTCACACAAACTTGAATCAGAATCATTATATCAAATAGTTATCTTGTTCACATATCAGTTTCTATCTATATTTCACTGTTTCCTCATCAGATATGAAACCTACTGGCGAATCTCGTTTAACCAATGTCACGTATGATAAAAGGAATGTTAAGGTAAGTGATCCACAGTTTTTATCCGTATTTTCAAGATTTTATGTTGAAAAAGCTCACTCACTTTGGTGTTCACCTTCAAACCAAAGTTAAATACATTAGCTTTCAGCTAAGATTTAAGCTATCAGCTACACCTGAAGTTATATCACTGTCACCTGCCATGGGAGGATTTGATAGTCAATGTAATAATAATAATAATAATAATAATAATACAAAATAATAATAATACAAAATAGAGTTTTAGTGACTTTTTAATTATCCCATGGAAAAAATGTAAAAAAATAAATAAATAAATAAAAAGATAACAGAACGGAGAACCCATCACTGATATCCTCATGTCAGATTTTAAGTATGTCTATTAATGTATTTTATGGTAAGATCACTTACTAAACCCACTTTTCAGGATAATCTCAAAAAGTACGCAATCTCGAAAGTTGAAATCCAGGAAAGTCCGTCAGTGATACGGATTTGACTACATAGCGATCATCGTGATGTCTTCATTGATGTCATCATTGAGAACTGTTGACCGCTTCTCTCTTGCAATAGAATATCTGCAGGTGTTCTCTTTACGGACTTGATTACATAGGGATCATCATGATGTCTTCATGATGTCATCATTGAAAACTGTTGATCGCTTCTCTCTTGCAAGAGAATATCTGCATGTGTTTTCTTTACGGATTTGACTACATATGGATCATCATGATGTCTTAAAGATGTCATCATTGAAAACTGTTGACCGCTTCTCTCTTGCAAGAAAATCTCTCCATATGTGTTTTGTTTATCCCTGCTTGGAATTTGGTGCTTTGATTTCGGATCTAACGCCTTTTTTATGAGTTGTTTTTTGTAATATTCGAGTTAGAGATGGTGAAAACAGTGGAAGTCCTAAATAGCTGTATCACGTGATCCACGGTGGCATCTGACTGCCCAAATCTAATGCATTCCTGCTACAGAGTGGAAAACCTGTAACACAGGATCATATAGTTTGAAATCTTGATTGGCATTCTGATCCTATCAGATACTGACTAAAATTATCTCCCCACGCAGAAAAGTTCCAATTCCTTTGACACTTCACTGTAACCCGAATATGCGTATTATATAAACATGCCAGTAACCAGCTAGGACATCAGTGAAATGATTTTATAGTATTCTATCGAAGGGGTCCAGTTCTTAAAAAGCATGCAAGTGGTAACTGCCACCAGATGTAAGCATAAACCGCATCTCGCGGCTTGAGAAAATCCATTTCAAAAGTGTGACTAAATCATAAAATCGTGGAGAGATTCGTTATCTATTCGCTCCACTGGACACGATATAACACGATACCTACTATGAGACCTACTATAATACCACTATGCAATTTTCTGCTTATGGTGATGTCATTTCAGCTGAAGAAAATGCCTTCATAACGTCACATGACTCATTTTGTGATTGCCATTGTATGTTCTGTTTAGGTTGAATTCCCCCCAGATTTACCCCAGGAGAGCGAAAATAACAAATCAGCCAGTGACGAACAGGGTAACGCAAGAGAAAGAATACAAGTTGCGAAGAACGAAGCTGAGAGGGAGATGCTTATGCGTCGAGAGACATTAGAAAAGCGCTGTCCGAAGGGGAAGTTGAATGCGACGTGGAATCATGACGTGAGGGGGCACACTCTGTATAACTACCCGTACATGTTCAGCATCTGCTTTGTACCTAAGGTGGGATGTACCTTTTGGAAATCGGTATTCCACTATTTAGAGAAACCCAGTATAACGCCTGAGGAATTCACCGAACGACTTCTTCATCAAAGGAAAGGCTACATCCACGGGGTAAAGCTACCATTTTTGCTCAATCTGCCAGTACCGGAGCTGATAGGGTTTGAACGTAAAGCAAACTCCATAGTCTACGCCAGGAATCCTTATACCCGTTTGTTTTCGGCGTACATTGACAAGTTTGTTCTGTCTTTATTATGGAAAGATATCGGAAAAGTTATCGTGAAACGATTTAGACCGGGTGCCTCGGAGAAATCGTTGAACTGTGGCCACGACGTCACTTTTGAAGAGTTCTTGCGTTACGTCGTTGACGTTGGAACGACGGGAAAGTTTATTTCAACAGTACTAGACGATCATTGGACGCCCGTCTCATCCATCTGCCGTGTGTGTGAAATGTCATACGATTTCATAGGAAAACAGGAATCTTTTTCTCGTGATAAAGATTTTATATTCGAAAAGCTTGGTTTGGACAAGTTCATAACCACTCAAATATCCCGTAAAGACACTTCTAAAGATTCCATGAACCAGACTATTTGGTCTCAGTGGTGGTCTTTAAATCATTCCGATTGTGCCTCGTTTTCAGATGTGTTTGGCAGACTATGGTTAGCTTTTCAATTGCAGGGCTATATACCGCTTGATTGTGCTCCTCCTCTTGACCGAGGTGTCCGGATTGGCATGAGAAAATCGGAGCTTGAAAACATAGTGATGAACGTGTTTGATGAGCGAGGGATCGCTAGTGATGCCCTGGGCAAACAACGTCAGGAGGACCTTGCAGGTTCTAATTTGGATTTATCGCATAGACTTAAAAGCCCTGCTATGTCATCGTCGTCGATTCAAATTCCCCCTAGTGGTACCGTTGCACGGGAAGATAGCAATATTAATCCAGACTGTGGGTTCAACTGGTAAAGCCTTGTCTGGAGTGGCTGTGCACAAACCTGTTTCTTTGTTCGTGACAACAAAGGATTCTGTCTCCAAGTTGGGTCGATCTGGTCGCTCTATTGTTATTGACGAACAAAAGATTTCTGCTTCACCGCGTGTCATTTCACCTAATCTTTTGTCAGACGATCTGTCTCTGTCCGGTTCTATCAATAAGAGGAGACATCATCGCATGTCAACTTCGCCTTTGCGGTTTAAATCTCCTTCTTCTGCTGTTTTAACTAAAGCAGCCATTTATTGCCCAAACCGACACCTGCTTTGATTTATGCCTTGATCTCCGTCAGAGATATACAATACAAACGTTAAACGCCAGTTTAAAACCAAAAGTTATCTCCCCTGGGGAGTTATCCTCCCCAGGGAGTCGTCTCCCTTCAGGGGAGCTCTCCCTACTCTCTCCTGGGGAGTTATCCTCCCCCAGAGAGTAGTCTCCCTTTAGGGGAGCTCTCCTGCTCAGCCTGGATATAAAAGCCAGCCCCCACCATACTCTTCCTCTTTCTCGTTTGTACCTCCAGTGGTGCACGTCAGGGAGTTTGATTGCAATACAGTTGTAGTTGTTCAAAGTTTATACAAGTTGTTGTTGTCATACAAGTTGTTGGTGTTCAAAGTTTATTTTCGAAATATCTTTTTTCGTAAATAATGTCTGAGTATTCTGTTCCCATTCCTTCAAATTCTTGCCATGCGTGTGGTCGAATTTCGACTCGCTTGGATGCCCATACGCGTTGTTTCGTCTGTAAGGACAAAATTTGTTATAGAAATAACACGTGTAATGAATGTGTGTCTTGGGATAATGATACTTGGAAAAATTATGCTCAAGCCCGTAGGTCCTATTTGCTGCAGGCTTCTGAGAACCCCGATCTATCGGAAGTCGATAGACGGGTGGTGGAAATTTCTCTAGTTGAGATCTGGGTCCTGGGTTAGATTTACCCCGTAATTCTAGAAGTCCGACTCCTTCGTCTGGGTCTGGGGAATTTATACCACCTAGTGGTACGGTTGTACGACAAGATAATCCAGGTGTACTCGATAGCCTAGCTTCCTCGGGTCTTGCTTTGTCTGGAGGCCTTGGAAAACCGGTCCCTTTGTTCAAGCGGACAAAGGCCAGGTCTCTGCTACCGCGACGCTCTATTGTTCCCGCCGGACAAAAGATTTCGTCTCCCCCACGTCACTTCTCCAACTCCTTTGTCTGTTGGTCTTTCACCTGCCGATTATCACAATAGAAATTTACATCGTCGGTTATCGCCTTTGCAATTTAAATCTGCTGGTTCATCCAAAAAGAAATTAACATCCTTTTCTATGGAAGGGCGTTCGGGATCGGCTTTAAATGTTCGGGTTTCTGATTTACAACCACCGGGTTCGACGCAGGTTGACTCTTCACGTCATCATTCTCGCGTGTCTGATCATCGTCATGGTCCTACACTACGTCGCTCTCGTTCTCGTTCTCCGGTACGTGGTATTGTTCCGTCGCCGCGACGGCCTACTACACCATCTCGTGTTCTTTACTCTAATTCTACAGTTCGGCGTTCTCGATCTCCAGTTCGTCGTTCTCGTTCACCGAGACATCGTGGTGCTATTTTACGGGTTTCTTGTTCACCGGTACGCAGTTCTCGTTCTCCGGTTCGACGTTCCCGTTTGTCGCCACGCCATTTGCCACGTCAGTCTGCGCATGCGCAGACTCCGTTTCTTGGCTATACTCTCAATCAGGGTGTTCCGTCCTCCCAGCGTCATCACACCGCTCGTGCTCCGTCACCGGTTTCGACTGATTCGTCTGATGATGATAATTCCTCTTCAGCGTCGGATTGTTCGGAGGATCCTTCTATGATGGCGTTTTTCTGTCAAAATGAAAGCACTTTTGGCGCTTGTTCCGGATATGCCGTCGCCATCCGAGCCGCTTTCTTCGCATTATGCTTGTCCTACTGCGGCTTCTGCTGAGTTTGCGTCATCGTTGACGTCTCGTAGGACGTATTCCTCCTGCGCTCCGTCTCCAGCTTGGGAGTCCAATCTGAAGTTATTTGAGGATCAATTGGAAGAGGACAACAAATTTAAGAAGCCTGCCGTTGCACGTCATCCAGTCCATGACAACGTGTTGCCGGATAAAGCTCCCAAAACAGATCGAGATTTGAGTCGTTTAACGAAAGCATCTTCTTCGACTGCTGTTTCGGTACCAGCCAAGGCGTTTTCTGGTATTATGGATATGTTATTGTCTATCCAGCGTGTTACATCCTATGCGGATTGGTTTTTGCTGGCGTCATCCCGGATTTCCCTGGATCCTGAGTTACGTTTGGAGAATGGGTCTGCCTTGTTATCTTCCGGTCGCATCGAGTACTTACGCGGCTTCTTGGATACTCTCATTAAGGCTAACCGTTCAGTCATTCAGGCGGGTGCCTTTTCTTATGCTTCACTTTTGCAAGCGCAACGTTCTTCCTTACTTAGAGGTGTCAAATCGGACGTTCCATTGTTTATTAAGGATCAACTTCAGCGGCAGCCATTGTCGTCTAAATGGATTTTCAACAATGCTGTTGAGTCCGTAATGCCGGCGATTCGTGAAGAGCGAACTGCTCGTATGGTTTCTGCGGTTACTCGGCGTCCTGCGTTTTCCGTGGATCGGAGACCTTCTCGGGGGCGGGCTTCCAAATCCACCCAGCAGAAGGGTGTCCCTCAGCATGATTTTCGTGGCATCGACAAACCTCCAGGTAGAGGCCGGGGCCGTCGTTTCGGCCGTGGGAAATCAGGATCTAAGCGCGGTGGCTCTTCCTCCAAATGACTATTCCACCTCCGTTCACGTCAAAGATTTCCATCTACCTGCTTTTCGTCATTACAGTCATCCGATTGTGGGCAGACGTCTGCAGGTTTTCTGCGAGAACTGGAGTTTGATTACGGACGACGACTGGATTATAAGGACTTTGAAGCAGGGATTCCTGTTCGATTTCAAGTCCCGGCCAAGGCTCATCTCTCGGCCTCGTCCCTCCCGAATTCCAGTTCCCGCAGGGCATGTAACGATGCTTCTGTCCTCTGTCGACACCTTAATCTCAAAAGGTGCCGTCAGAGAACTTCCACTGGACGACGTCAGCGTGGGTACTCCTCCTCATTTCAAGATGGCGTCTGTGACATCGGTTCGGGCCCGCCTCAATCATTTGGATTGGCTGGCCTCAATCGATCTCCAAGACGCCTACTTACATATCCCTATTCATCCTCGTCATCGTCGCTTCCTACGCTTTGTGGTCAACGATCGGCACTTCGAATGGCAAGTTCTACCGTTCGGGGTCAATGTCGCTCCTTGGCTATTTACCCGCATCACGTCACCTGTCATGGCGTTCCTTCATCTTCGGGGTATTTTCATCGAGGTGTATATAGACGACATACTCTTGTGGGCTCCAGACGAGGACGGTCTCAACGCACAAGTCCGCTTCACGCTGTTTGTATTACGTCATCTGGGTTTCATTCCACATCCTCTAAAGTCGGAGTTGATTCCAGCTCAAGTTCGGCGTTACATCGGGGCGGTATTCGATACTCGCCTTCAACTGGTGTACCCTCCAGAGGACCGTTGGACCAAAATCCAGGGGCTGATTCGAAGGTTTTTATCATCAACGTCTCAGACAAGACAACAGTGGCAAAGTCTTCTGGGTTTGCTCACTTCCACGCAGGATCTTACCCATTACGGACGTCTCCAGGTTCGTCCTCTGCAGTATCATCTGTCTCCTTATCTTCGGAGGTCATCCCAATCCTGCGGTCCCGGTATTGATGTCTACATCCACATCTGATTTGGTGGCAGTCTCGTCACAACGTAATGCGGGGAGTTCCGTTCCGGTTTCCTGTTCCGGATCTCCATCTCTATACCGATGCTTCCGAGACGGGCTGGGGAGCCCATCTGGACGATCTGGAGATCTCCGGCAGATGGTCGACTTTGGAGTCCAAACTTCACATCAACCTTTTAGAGATGAAGGCAGTCATACTTGCGGTTCAGCATTGGAGTTGTCGTCTCAGCAATTCATCCCTCCTCATAGCTACGGACAATTCGACGGTGATAGCCCACATCAACAAGATGGGTACCACTCGATCTCTCGCAACCTTTCGTCTAGTATGGGATCTCTTCGACTGGGCACTCATTCATCACTGCCAATCTCAAAAGGTGCCGTCAGAGAACTTCCACTGGACGACGTCAGCGTGGGTACTCCTCCTCATTTCAAGATGGCGTCTGTGACATCGGTTCGGGCCCGCCTCAATCATTTGGATTGGCTGGCCTCAATCGATCTCCAAGACGCCTACTTACATATCCCTATTCATCCTCGTCATCGTCGCTTCCTACGCTTTGTGGTCAACGATCGGCACTTCGAATGGCAAGTTCTACCGTTCGGGGTCAATGTCGCTCCTTGGCTATTTACCCGCATCACGTCACCTGTCATGGCGTTCCTTCATCTTCGGGGTATTTTCATCGAGGTGTATATAGACGACATACTCTTGTGGACTCCAGACGAGGACGGTCTCAACGCACAAGTCCGCTTCACGCTGTTTGTATTACGCCATCTGGGTTTCATCCCGCATCCTCTAAAGTCGGAGTTGATTCCAGCTCAAGTTCGGCGTTACATCGGGGCGGTATTCGATACTCGCCTTCAACTGGTGTACCCTCCAGAGGACCGTTGGACCAAAATCCAGGGGCTGATTCGAAGGTTTTTATCATCAACGTCTCAGACAAGACAACAGTGGCAAAGTCTTCTGGGTTTGCTCACTTCCACGCAGGATCTTACCCATTACGGACGTCTCCAGGTTCGTCCTCTGCAGTATCATCTGTCTCCTTGTCTTCGGAGGTGATCTCTCAATCCTGCGGTCCCGGTATTGACGTCTCTACATCCACATCTGATTTGGTGGCAGTCTCGTCACAACGTAATGCGGGGAGTTCCGTTCCGGTTTCCTGTTCCGGATCTCCATCTCTATACCGATGCTTCCGAGACGGGCTGGGGAGCCCATCTGGACGATCTGGAGATCTCCGGCAGATGGTCGACTTTGGAGTCCAAACTTCACATCAACCTTTTAGAGATGAAGGCAGTCATACTTGCGGTTCAGCATTGGAGTTGTCGTCTCAGCAATTCATCCCTCCTCATAGCTACGGACAATTCGACGGTGATAGCCCACATCAACAAGATGGGTACCACTCGATCTCTCGCAACCTTTCGTCTAGTATGGGATCTCTTCGACTGGGCACTCATTCATCACTGCCATCTTCATGCTCGCCACGTTCCGGGTCGGCTCAATGTCTTAGCGGACCGTCTGTCTCGTCCCGACACCGTCCTTCAGACCGAATGGCAACTTCATCCGGATGTGTTCCGTCAGATTTGCAATGTGTGGGACTCTCCATTAATCGACCTGTTTGCGACGAGGAACGATGCACAGCTGGCTCTCTTCGTCAGCCCGATTCTGGACCCTCAAGCCTTCGCCATCGACGCTCTGTCGATCCGTTGGGACAACTTCCTAGCCTATGCCTACCCACCGATGGCCATCATTCTAGAAGTTCTCCAGAAGATTGCTCAGCATGACTGCGTGGTGTTGCTTGTGGTTCCGTGGTGGCCGCGTCGTCAGTGGTTTCCGGTTCTGTTCCACTTCTCACGGCTCCACCTCGACGTCTACCAGTGTGGCCCTACCTGTTACGTCAACCTCACGGGTTATTTCATCACAACCCGCAGTGGCTCAATTTACACGTCTGCTGACTATCCAGAGTGCACTCTCAGTCCAAGGATTTTCAGCGGAAGTTGCGCAAGCGATGATGTCAGCCAATCGATCTTCCACATCGCAGCTCTATCAAGCGAAATGGGCCTATTTCGTCTCCTGGTGCCGAGAACGTGATGCCAATCCCGATTCTGCCTCTGTTTCCTTAGTTGCTGACTTCCTTCTCCATCTCCATCGTGACAAGAAGTTTCAAATCAGTACCATTGAGGGGTATCGGTCTGCTTTGGCTAGGGTTTTACGTCTTTCTGCAGGCATCGACATTAGTCTAAACGACAATATCTCTGCGCTCATTCGGGCGTTCGCGCTACAGTCTCGCCGTACTCGACAGCTGTTACCTAAATGGGATATTGGTGTGGTTCTGTGTGCTCTGATTCACCCGCCCTTTGAGTCCGCCTCTATTAAAGCTGTGGCCTACAAGACAGCTTTTCTGGCGGCTTTTGCTTTGGCGTCTAGAGTGTCTGAGCTTCATGCTCTTGAGAGATCATCTATGACCTGGACGGCGGATTGGTCTCGTGTATCGTTTCGGCCTATTCCGGAGTTCATCGCCAAAAATGAGTCTGTCCGCTTAGGTCCGTGTGCGCAACGTTTGTACTCCATTCCTGCGTTATCAGACTTTGTACATGGTCTAGAAGACGACCTTCTGTTATGCCCTGTTCGAGCCATACGCCACTATCTCACTCGTACCGATTCCGGTCGGGGCTCGCGTCGTCTATTATTTTTGTCCCTTCGTCCTTCGGCGACACGTGACATTACTAAGAATACCATTGCTTCATGGTTAAAGAAAACCATTAAGTGGTCATATCAATTGGCCATTGACGCTCCCCCGCTACTGTCAACCGCTTCGTCTCATGAAATTCGTGCCATCGCTACGTCATAGCCGTTATGGAAGAACTTATCCCTCATTGAGATTGTTCAGGCTTGTGCTTGGACGGCAAATTCCACGTTCACTAACTTCTATCTGAGAGAGTGCAATCCGATAGAGTGACCATGCTTGGGCCATTGGTGGCTGCCCAGCATGTGGTCAAGTAACTTTTCAAAAAGAGGGGGGAGGGGCGGCATTTTGTATCATCGCAGCAAGTCTGACAGCTTGCTGTATCATCTCATCTCATCTCTCAAACATATCAGAAGTCCACATACTAGTTGATCACCAGAGAAGAAGTTATAGCTCAGATTGCCAATCACAGACTCTCAAGTCAGCAATCAAGCCTGACACAATGGAGAGTTATACTCTTTGCCTTTACTGCGATTGTGCTTGTGTCATTTCAGGTTAGAGCTATGATCTTCTAGATCATATCATCTGAGTCTCCTGACAGTCAACTCACACTTTCAACGCAAGAACTGACACTTTGTGAGTATTAATAATGTAATTTCTTTCAGGTCACCAGTGTCAGCAACAGTAAAGTACAGATAGTTGACAAAGACACAGAGTAGACTCAGAGGTTCCGCTGTCAACTCTCAACAGTCCAATCTGCATCAAAGATTAAAGTACACAGAGTTGGATATCAAGCGGAATGTGGACTGACTATGGGGTCAAGATGGTTTCAAGCGTCAGGTTTGGTACGATGGCGTTCCTTATACCCTTCTCATACCTGTTTACTCCCGGATTCTTGGGCTCAGGTCCTCGTAGTCATTATGGCAGTAATTTCTCGCACCACTACCACTATCACAGAATAGGACACCTTGTATGCTACCTTGGAGACAGTACTCTTCCCAATTCATACACGCTGCCCTCCAAGTGCTCATTCCTGGCAAGATTCCATGAGTCCCTGTACGGAGGGTATCTTTGTGCTCCACATCCAAGACAACAGCTACTTGCATGGAGACATGCAACAAGTTAAGTAGCCTCTCACTTATATTCATGATTACCCTTCTGCATTTCTAGCCAAGGTTTCTTGTTGAATATTATTGTGTCTTGTATGTGATTATTTCAGCGGATATTCAGCCTGCCATTGCAATTCCTTTAAGGCCGAGGTTCCCACCTCCATATGTTGGTAGTGAGGCATAAATCAAAGCAGGTGTCGGTTTGGGCAATAAATATTAAACATTTATAAACAATGTTACTATTTATAACCAAACCAAACCTGCTTTGATGTAATGGCCCTCCCATCCTTCCCCTCACTCCGCGGCCTTGTACACCACAGGTCTCGGTTTATAAAAACAATGAGAAAGAGGAAGAGTATATGCTGGGAGCTGGCTTTTATATCCAGGCTGAGCAGGAGAGCTCCCCTAAAGGGAGACTACTCTCTGGGGGAGGATAACTCCCCAGGAGAGAGTAGGGAGAGCTCCCCTGAAGGGAGATGACTCCCTGGGGAGGATAACTCCCCAGGGGAGATAACTTTTGGTTTTAAACTGGCGTTTAACGTTTGTATTGTATATCTCCGACGGAGATCAAGGCATAAATCAAAGCAGGTTTGGTTTGGTTATAAATAGTAACATTGTTTATAAATGTTTAATATCTGTGTAGTTCCAGCAAGTATTAGCAAAAATCGAGCACATTCAGAAAATGTCTGTTTACCTTCGTTATACTGTCACTGTTGTTGTAAAATAGGTAAAACGGTGATGTGCGAGAACATAAGCTCTAAATAGTCAGACCCATCATGAAGGCAGAAAATGTTTTAATCTGAAAGGTAATCTGAGAATCAAAAGTCAGATCTTCCCGGATTCGCTCCATAATCATCTTCATTTTAGCAAGCGAATTTCTACGTTCCCACATCGAACTCAGAGAGTGGGAACGTAGAAATTGGCTGGATAAAATGAAGATGTCCATAATATGAGAGTTACAATTTTGCAACTAGGAAATTGCAGATGTCCTTGTGCCTATACTTATTTTCCGTATGTTTTTTTCAAGCGCGGGCTCCTGGTATTCTAACGAATTTTGTCATGACGAGATCGACAAAGCCTATGGGGCTAGCTATACCTGTTACCATTTCAAAAGTTGTATTTTGATTTTCCGGTAAATGGTAGAACAGAACCACCAAAAAAAGGCATTTTCATGAAGGAATATCTTTGTAGAAAACGCGACACCTCAAACGTTTTAAGATGACCAAATGTTTGTTCTTTATGTACTATAAAATATTTTCTGGTTGGAGGTGTCACAGTATGTGTACAGGTAAGACTACTATTTAATTGTTGGCTCAGAACTCACGGACAATGTTTTGTGAAAATTAAAATTAAGTTTTCAACCTATGCAGATAGGTCAATTACAAGCTTACTCGCCACAGGTCCTTTACACAACAAAGAGACCATCATTCGAGAATGTCTACTCAATGTATTTTTAGTGCGTATGGACAAAATACGTATTCTCAGGTAATGTCAAACACTGAAATAATTTTCGATGGCATGGGCTTTCATTTGATGTATGATTTGGAGAGATAGGATCTTCGTGTATACCGTGAGCCTTGAAAATCGAGTGCAAAACCCACACCAAACCAATCGAAGTGAGAAATTACAGCCCAGTTCACCACTTTATTTTGCTTCAATACGGACTTCGACAGCTTTGTGGGGACTGCTGTATTGGTTAAATTAACGTGATTACTCGGTGGGCCATGTACAATTTCGCTTACCTTTCCATCTTTGCTGCATCTGTGCGTTAAAATTTGCTAAAAGCCAAAAAACTGCCATACTCCGACAATTTGGAAGGAAGTATGCCTTGTTTACCTCCGGAGATCGACCTGGAACCCAATGTCGTGTTAGCCTTTAATTGGGTCCGTCGGATTACATACGGACTTCACGCCTTGCGGCACCTGTACTCCGCATTAACAAGTTAGTGTGTTACAGAAGCGATGTTAGATTTCAGGATAATGCCAGGGGTCTTGCTCAATATAAAATATCCAACCCGATTCCTTGATAGCCACTTCCTGTATGCCTATTTTGGTCTATTTAGCCAATGAATGGATGCACCCTGCTAAAAATGTTCTGTAGAAATTCTATAGAAACGAGAGCCCAAGGAGCTTCAATATACACCCGTATATCTGGATTTACATGGTTCAAATTTCAAGGTTATTTAATAGCCTTGATTTCAATTGATAGCTAGCAATCCAGAGAAAGGTCTACAATTTTGTGCTTCTGACAATGTAACATATATCACATCTTATATTGAATGATAAACTAAAATAAGCTTAACTCTTGGTAGCTAGTTGACCTTGAAGCGAGAGCCGAGAGCTCACATATCCCACACTGAAATCGACAGTAGACACTAGTCAAACACAAGAAAATACTAGTTTTCCTGCAAAAGGATTCCTTTCAGGCAAGATAATTTTTCATGAAGGAAGAAGAAAGTGATGAAGTAAACCTTTGTTCTTGAGTTAATAAACAGGTATGAAGTTCATAAGGACCCCTCTCCCCGTTAACTTAGTTGGTTAAATTATGGTTTTTAATTCACAACAGTTTAACTAAATGTATGATCCAACCTAACACATAGTCAGCTAAAACTTATTCATTTTTGGGGGACTGTGACTTTGACCTTTGACAATTTGATCTTAAAATGTATGGCTCCTCTTTGCCATGCGAGTAAGGTATACTCAAAGTTTGGTACCAATCCATACCTTCAAACTAGAAATATCGCATGGACAACAAATGTTAATGGATGAATGACCTTTGACCCACATTTTGGTATGTAACACATCATGTCCCCCTAATGTATCTACTGGCAGAAAAAAAAGTTATTTATAATGATTTCCTGATGTTGGGGTCACAGTGACCTTGACGTTCGGCCTTGACCTACATTTTGGTACGTGACACATCATGTCCCCCTGATGTATCCACTGACACAAAAAAAGTAATTTTTAAAGATTTCTTGATTCTGGAGTCACAGTGACCTTGACCTAAATTTTGGTACATGACAAACTGTCTCCCCGTAGATTCTCAATGGACACAAAAAATCATGATTTTTAACAATTTCACGATTTTGGGGTCACAGTGACCTTGACCTTTGACCTACAGAGTAACAGAGGTTACTGTAGTATGTCTTGAAAAGATGGCAATGGTGCACAGCACGTGGTCCACCGTGAGATGCGGGTTGTTCTTTTGGTCTCTCCCCTTTGTTTATAACATGGAGCGAGATATCCAACGGATGATAGCTGGTATATTTTCGATGAGGTTGTCAGCTTTATCATAAATGTAAGCTTGTTGGTCCTTTCTTGGAATAGTGGGAATATTTATCCATATTATCATATTTACACCAGTTATCAACAGTTGAAAAAATCGCTTCATGTTTCAAACATAGGGGGGAGACCAAAAGAACAACCCGCCGCAGCTCAGTGGCCCATATGCTGTGCACCAGTGTCGCCGACAGAGGGGCAAGGCAGCTTTGTCCCGCCATTGAACAAATAAAATATCTACGAAGGAACATATTAGCCATCATATAGAGAGATAGATGCTGATGCATGATATCCGTATCACGCTTATTATTTACTAATAAATTAAGATGAAAAAAAAAAAATAAAATAACAAAATATATGTACATATATTTATAGCAGAAATAATAAGAATTACTATACAGTATTGTTGAGTACAGTACAGTAATGTATACATACTTGTAATTATTCATATTTATATATGCATAATAGTAAGTTAAAATAAACATACGAAAGTGCATAGGTTATAAAATTGTACATGTATATACATAGCTTTACAGAGATTTATATATATATACACAATACTTTATAATACAAGTTTGTAATACAAGGTCTCTATATATACATATTTGAACTGAAAGTTGAACTTAAACGTGGTTGTACACATTTATAGCTATACATATTTGCTATGGAATTCAAGGGTATCCGAAAGTGTATATGATTGTAACTCGCTAAATACATAGATATACGTTCTTAAACAAACCAATATTAGAGAGGGCGTAAATATATATACAAGTTGTTCAAAAATATAAGCATATACATATTTTCTTAGATTGGGTATATAATTCAGCACCTGGTTACAAAATCAAACAACTGATTAGTACAAGTAAGATGTATTGTCAAGGATACAAAATCAAACAACTGACAAGTACAAGTAAAATATATTGTCAATTATTTGTGTATTAAGCATATTAATAGCCAGTCGTGGCTGTATTTTATCACAGTATATATCCAGAGAAGAGCATCTAGGCTTAGGGAACATCTTCAGGATCGGTGAGATAAACGTGTTATTTTCTTGGTCTCTCCCCTTTGTTTATAACATGGAGCGAGATTTTCAACTGATGATAACTGGTATATTTTCGATCTGAGATTGCCAACTTTATGGTAAATGTAAGATCGTTCGCCTTTTTTGGAATAGTGGGAATATTTTATCCATATTATCATATTTACACCAGTTATAAATAGTTGAAAACCCGGCTTCATGTTATAAACATAGGGGAGAGATCAAGAGAACAACCCGCAGCTCACAGTGGCCCAGTTTGGCCGACAAAGGGGTCAGACAGGATTAACTAAAGTAGGCATTGGCCATTGAACAAATAAAATATCTACGAAGGAACATATTAGCCCTAGATAGATACTGATATCCACGTTGCGTTTATTGTTAGAAAATATGTGACCCAGGTGAGTGAAATCAGGTTTTAACTTTAATTGGACATCATCCAGGTAGAAAACAGATAGTTTGTCTTATCTAGCCTGTTTGGACTGAAACAGTATACATACAGATTTAGTTGTGCCATGCTCAGCAGCATACCAATCATAAATTCAAATAATTTAATAATAAATGCCACTCAGAGAAACTATAATTGACACATCCCTTGTGTGAAACATTATCCAGGACGCCAACATCAGAGTAGTGGAATAATGATAATCCTGGGCCAAATGAGTAAGGAGCAGGAAACAAGGAGCAGATAACGTCATCACCAGAGGTGCCAATTCCCCGAAAGTGTTTAATCAAGCTGAATTCTAAACCACACACCTTGTTCAGTTTTGACTGTTACAAATTTGGTAAATTGTCCAGGTTTTGTACCTTGTTCAGTTTTGACTGTTACAAATTTGATAAATTGTCTTTAGATGCGAGTTACAATTCTGTTGCCAATTCTGAGCAATTGCACTGTACAAAACACCCATCTGCTAAACATATGACTGGTCAAGCAACATTACCTCTGTGACCTGATTCTTTTTTGAGGTATGATGGTACATGTAGCTCATTTCTGTACTACAGACTCGCCTTACAGACTGAGGAGCAGAGTCTGGTCTCGAACTTGCGACCTATAGTTAAGCAGCAGAGTACGCTAACCACTACATCACAGATTCAGCTCTAAATCAAATTACACATTTATTTTTCGACAAATAATTTGACAACTCTGGGATTGAGATTTGTACATTTGTGAAATATGTCCTGTATCCCAATTAACTCCATACAAATGAACATGGAAAACTGCAGGACAATTTTTAGCAGGATATGTCCTGTAACTCCATAGAAATGCTGCCCCTGCAACTATTTCAACCCCTGAACTGAGAAACTTCAAACTTGGAGCCGGTATTGAGAAACATCAAATTTAATAAGCAGTTGAATTGTTTCCGGATCAGCCAATCCCTAGGTTTTCTGGCCGTGCTACAGTGGCACCATAAAGTCAGCACTACATTTGCTGTTCTGTGTTTGCACCTCATTCGCACCTAGTCTGCACCTCGTCCGCACCAAGTTTGCACCTAGTGTTCACCTAGTTTGCCCCCTCGCCCTGTTAAGATTTTCTTGTCTTCTCCCTGTATCTCTCCTTCCCTTCACCCAATAACACGGATTCCACAATTTAGCAAAGATCCCACCCATTAAATTGCCTGGTAATTTGGGCATATATTTTACATGTAATTCCTCTCTTGTTGCCCAACAGAAAACGCAGGGTGAAGATAGGGTGCAAACGAGGTGAACACTAGGTGCAAACAGAGAATATACCGGGTGAGAATAGCGAACAAACAGGGTGCAAACTTGGTGTATTCAAGGTGCAGTTTTGTAGTGCTGACTTTGTGGATGTGGTGTAGTTTCTTGGCTTTTTCATTTAATAATTTTAAGACTTTATTTGGTGCTACATTGCAAATAATGCTATCACATTTGGAATACACACTACTGAGATTATATTAGTGACGAATACGGGCAACTTTATTGTACCATTTTGGTGGACCTTTAAAGGTCAAACGCAAAGCTTATGAATCCGTATAAAATGATAGTCATGCGCATTTCCACATGTTTTGTAAAGCTATTTACTAGCTATTTTGTATGTATTTCTCCTAGTTCGAAGTATACATCTATCCGAATATCTACATGTATGCGAGGGGAGAACGGCTGTGAAATTTGCATCGCTTTCATAGTTCGAAATTCCGAATGCACACGTGCACGAATGCACGTACAATTTTGGTGGTGCATGTGTTTATTTTGTGTTTATTTTTATTTCATTATTACCAAACATCGGTGTTCAGTTCTGTATCCGATAAATACCTTCTTTCAACAGTGAGAACTGACCATGTATTATTTTTTTTCTGCCAAGTACGTCAATTTAATCATGTGTCCTCTCGCGAAATGACAAACGTCCTCTCACAAACGAAATTGAAGGCACCTCCATTTTAATTTAGCGATATCACGAAATTACGGCTATGTAAAAATGACCCGGGGTGAAATTAACAAATGCCGAGTGGTCGAGTCGAAATACCTTGGAAATGCTTTACCGTATATAACGTCTCACGGGTAAAATAGTGAGGACTTCACAGTTCTCAAGTCTAATACCAGACAGCTCACAAATGCGATTGCCAATTGTTTGCATCACATCCGTCACTGACAGTATCGAAATGGAACGAAATCAGCGAAGTATTACATCATTCCTCACTGCTGCAAAACAATCTAATCTGAATGTTGACAACGAATTTCGTAGCAGACAGTCACCACTGAGTGGCGCCGACGTTGTCATTAACGAAGCCGCCATTTACACAGAAAGGCAAACATTAGATCAACGCGTGCTAACAACAACGAAGGAATCTCCGCGAAGTACTAGTACTGAAGAGAAGCCATCTACCTTTCATACTCCCGACTGTCACTTGCCATTGCTGCACTGTACAGTGGTTATTGAGATTTCAATTCAGTAAAAACAAATTGTGCATGTGAAAATTTTGTTGTGCATGTGGTTCAGATGTTTGGGTGACACTGTGCATGTGATTAATTTTCTGAATTTCTAACCTTGGCTTGTCTCCCTTTTTACATAGAACGGTCCTTTTCATTCAGTGCTTTGTTAATGTTGCAATTTTACGTGACGTCACCTAAGAAGACATCATGACGTTCGATATTTGAAGGGAGACAAGCGGTGCCTTGTTTTTCAGGCAGAATACTTCAGTTTTGACGATCTCTTTTTTGAGTTTGAATACATTGCAGTTGATGTAGAATTTACGTGAAGTAACTATTGTACACATGATTTATATCTGTGCCAGACGTGTACAGGTTATTTTTATCAAAATTTTCAAAACTTTTGCATATGACCGTCAAGATAGTATGCTGGTCATATTTCAAAGTATTACCATTTTTCTGTAACTTTGGTCATTTGAAGACCTCCATCAGAGGAGTTGTTTTTACTAGGGAAAAGTATGCCTTCACGTGTTACTTTTTATCCCTTGACAATTTTGACCTCGGGGTATTGTCATTGCCATGTACGTCCATCCGTTACCGCATTTTAGGCAAAACCCCTTGAGGCACAACCACCAAATTTTGTACACTTATTTATCTAGTGCTAAATCAGACGTCTATCAAAATCGGCTCCCCTCGGCCCATATTTTACAGAGTTATGCCCCTTTACAAGTATATTAATTTCTGTTTCTGTCCTATATGCTTGAATGTAACTAACTGTATCTGCAGAACTGTAAAACTTAGCATGCATAATTATGCCCTCCCTCTAATTAGAGGGGGGGGGGCATATAGCGATCGCTTTGTCCGTCCGTCTGTCCGTCCGTCCGAATTTCTTGTCCGCGCGATATCTCGGTTAATATTTGATGGACAGGATTGAAACTTGCATGGAATGTGGCCAGTGCCTCGTAGTTGTCCAGCGTAGAGTTCTTTCCGAGTTCCGGTATAGTTTTCAAAGAGTTATGACCCTTTTTCTGAAATCTCTGTGAATGGGACTTGTCCGGGCTGGATCTTGGTTAATATTGTATGGACAAGTATGAAATTTGCATGATATGTGGTCAGTGCCTCACAGTTGTGCAGCGTAAAGTTTCTCCCCGTTTCGCTTATATTTTCAAGAGTTATGGCCCTTTGTTCCTGAAATCTTCGGGAATTGGGACTTGTCCGGGCTGAATCTTGGTTAATATTGTATGGACAATTATAAAATTTGCAGGGTATGTGGTCAGTGCCCTGTGGTTGTGCAGCATGAAGTTTCTCCGCGTTTCGCATATATTTTCAAGAGTTATGGCCCTTTGTTCATCAAGTCTTTGTCAATTGGGACTTGTCCAGGCTGAATCTCGGTTAATATTGTATGGACAAGTATGGAATTTGCAGAATATGTGGTCAGTGCCCTGTAGTTGGGCAGCGTGAAGTTTCTCCGCGTTTTGCTTATATTTTCAAGAGTTATGGCCCTTTTGTTCTTGAAATCTTCGTGAATTGGGACTTGTCCGGGCTGAATCTTGGTTATTATTGTATGGACAATTATCAAATTTGCAGGGTATGTGGTCAGTGCCCTGTGGTTGTGCAGCGTGAAGTTTCTCCGTGTTTCGCATGTATTTTCAAGAGTTATGGCCCTTTGTTCATCGAGTCTTTGGTGTTTGCATTGATTAGGTCATAAAAAGTTAATTGTTTCTCAAGCTCCACCGCATTCTGGTTTTCTCTGGCACTGGACCCTTTTGTTCTTCATTTTCAAAAATAAAAAAAGACCACCGCATCCCTGATGTACACCCACTCTTTTTAGTTTGATGTGTAAATGTGTTTTTGACACCGGCGTCTTACACTGAACAGTGGACGTCTCAGTGTAAAAATCCAATTTGAGTGAAACTTGCATTTATTACAAAGAGATCAAAGTAATTTGTGTTGCATATTAATCTTCCAGGCTTGTTAAAAAATTTGCAAAAAAATATTTTTATAAAAACCCGCCTGCATCCTTACTTGAAAAAGATGAAAAGAGTAAAATAAAAACCACCCGCCCGCCCGCTTGCTTGAAAAACGAAAAGTACTTGAGAAACATTTAACTTTTTATGGCCTTACTGATTGATTACTACTGATCATGAGGTGATATGTAATTGATTAGTGATGGAGTGGTGATTGATTATGATTTTAATTGATTTTTTATCTCGCCTTACGAAGTAAAGGGGAGATATTGTGAGGGGGGAAAGAGGTGTCGTCTTCGGTGTCGGTGTCCCCTGCCTGGAAATGATAAGGTTTCTGGTTTAGCAAATTCAAAAACAAATCCAGAAAAATTATAAGAAATATTTAAAAAATAAAAAAAATATGGGGAGTGGGTATGCCACCTGGGGGTGCTCCAATGTTAAAATCCCTATGATAGAGTTTTGCGTTTGGCTGTAGTGCACATGTACATCTGTACTCAGAAAGTTTGTTGCAGTTGTCTGCTGTCATTGGATGATTATGAAACTTGGTACACATGTTTCTTATGATTAGAGGATGTACCTGTGCTATTTTTGAGAAGAAATATTAATTTTTCTCCAAATTATGGCAAATCATTGAGTTTTCTGTTTAGGTGAATTGTACATGTAGACCTCTATATGTATACATGTACATGTACATGGTAGGTTTGCTGCAGTTGTCAGCTGTCATTGTATGATTTTGAAACTTGTACACATGTTTCTCATGTCTAGAAGATGTACCTGTGCTATTTAGGAGATGAAATAATAATTTTTGTTCAAATTTTGAGGGTTTTGTCTAAGTAATCTGCCAATAATAATGTACATGTATATACATGTACACCTGAACATGGAAAGTTTTCTGTAGCTGTCAGCTTTCATTGGATGAGTTTGACACTTGCTATCCAAGTTCAATGTGACTGAGGATGCAAAAGTGCATTGGAATGTAATACACATTGTTGTTTCGACTTTGTACGTTCTTACTGATAAGGTTTTTGTTGGGCAAACATTTATATGTAGATCTGTACATGGAAAGTTTGTTGAACCTTTCGTGCGATGATTATAAAACTTGGTGGACAAGTTTCATGTTTTCCTAGGTCACAGCTCTCCCGCAGTAATCCCAGACCGGACTGGTCTATCCAGCAGTAATCCCATTTGGGACTGGCCTATCCAGCAGTAATCTCACACAGGACTGACCTATCCAGCAATAATCCCAAATGGCACTGGCCTATCCAGCAGTAATGCCACATGGGACTGACCTATCAAGCAGTAATCCCAGACCGGACTGGCCTATCCAGCAGTAATCCCACATGAGACTGGCCTATACAGAAGTGATTTGACACTGGACTGCAATATGCAGCAGTGGGTTTTACTGCTGCGCCTTCGGTGGGTGCCCCACCAAGGCGAGATGTTCAGGTTCTCAGAACGCTTGTTTTTTGTAGCCTGGTTCTCTACAAATCTGTGTATTTGCATTTAATTAACTTAGTTAAATTTCATTACACATAAAATTGTTTTATATCGTCATGATCCTGGAGTCCAGCGCTTTCAGAAAGTATACATGCATATGCACAACAAATGGAAATTTTAACGGAAATTAAACAATCAAAAGAAGGTGTGTGTATTTCTGTGTGTGTGACAGGCAAGTCTTTAATCTGTCATGATCAAACGGATCATGACCCTTTCCCTGGCATCTGACCTACAGCTACATGTATGCCCTTTTCAAAAAGCTTTTAGAAATAGTATTTTTTCAACATTGCTACAGAGTAAACATCTCCAAGGTTCAGTTGATCAAATAATTGAGATTTTTTCCTGAATAAATGGACTTTGGTGACGAACTGAAAACATGCCAAAAGCTTAATTTGTACAAAATTTATGTTTTCTTGGACTCTTTCACAAATTTTCTTATGAAGGGCATCCGAGGACCAGAATGAAACTTTGTTGATCAATTCGCGCCAACCAAATACGTGTACTCTAAGAGTTTGGCCCATTGTTTGCTGTCTCGATGTGTTCATTTCTGATGCGCTCGTGTGAGCAGTATGGCAAACTTTTCGCTGAGGGCCCTACGACAGGGAAAAAGTCCATGGATCTTTATCAAATCAATGCAGTTTCTCATGTTTGACCCTTTGGTTATTGTTGAATGATTTCTGACACAAAGTTTACTTACATTACAGAAGGTGTGGAGACCTGGAAACCAAGTTCAAAAAGTGTGTATAATATTCGTTACTACTTGTGTATTGACCATTGCCGATATACCATATACGTCATGTAACCCACAAATGGGATGTAATGGACCACGTGGATCGCATATCTTTGAGACGCTTATCAGCAAGGCTACAATGTGTGATATTTACAGATTCCCATTGATTGGTATTATAATTTACCTCAAAATGTGCTGTTCCACCACACATGGATTTTATAGGATAGGATTTCAAAGTGGGTATCCATCACATAAACTTTTGCTTCTTTAGTAATAAACCCAATACATGTGTGAATATTTAATTTGTCCCATGTATATTTATACTATAGTATCTGGAGTACCTGAAAAAGATTGCCTCGGTTTTACCGTGGAGCAAGACCTGGGACTGCATGTTGGTACCGAAAACTCCAGACAGATATCCACATTTGATGAAGACAACATCCAGACAAATCAGTTAAAGGAAGTGAAGTCTGATGATCAGCATCAAGTATCTATGGAAGAACACCGCGAGGATGAAGAGGAAAATAGTGACTGTGACATTAGAACAACAGACCCACAGATGACCTCAGTGCATTGATGGAGCAGTGTACATCTATCTCAAGCAATAAGGATGAAATGCCGAAGCTGCAGACAAATCAGTTAAAGGAAGTGAAGTCTGATGATCAGCATCAAGTATCTGTGGAAGAACACCGCGAGGATGAAGAGGATAATAGTGACTGTTGCGTGACACGTGATCAAGAAAATAACGACGAGGATGAAGAGGATAATAGTGACAGTGACATTGTGAACAACAGGCCCACGGATGACCTCAGTGCATTGATGAAGCAGTGTACATCTATCTCAAGCAATAAGGATGAAATGCCGAAGCTGCAGACAAATCAGTTAAAGGAAGTGAAGTCTGATGATCAGCATCAAGTATCTATGGAAGAACACCGCGAGGATGAAGAGGAAAATAGTGACTGTTGCGTGACACGTGATCAAGAAAATAAGGACGAGGATGAAGAGGATAATAGTGACAGTGACATTGTGAACAACAGGCCCAAGGATGACCTCAATGCATTGATGGAGCAGTGTACATCTATCTCAAGCAATAAGGATGAAATGCCGAAGCTGCAGACAAATCAGTTCAAGGAAGTGAACTCTGATGATCAGGATGAAGTATCTGTGGAGGAACACCGTGAGGATGAAGAGGATAATAGTGACTGTTGCGTGACACGTGATCAAGAAAATAACGACGACGATGAAGAGGATAATAGTGAGAATGACATTGTGAATGACAGTGACCCAGAATCGACAGTTTCTACTGTTTGGCCTATACTGTCGTCTCCATGTCATAAAGAGGAAGGTCACTCCCGCAAGCGCAAGGATGACATCAGTGCATTGATGGAGCAGTGTACATCTATCTCAAGCAATAAAGATGAAATGCCTAAGCTGCAGACAAATCCGTTAAAGGAAGTGAAGTCTGATGATCAGGATGAAGTATCTGTGGAAGAACACAGCGAGGGTGACGACGATAATAGTGACTGTTGTGTGGTTCATGATCAAGAAAATAACGATCTCTTTATGCCAGCAGTCTTGAAATGTGAACGTATCATTGATGGAAAAAAGAAGAAAATTCAGAGAGTTTGGAACCGGAAACATGTGTGCTTCTTCTGTGGTTACCAGACTTTCAGTATAAGTAAACATCTGCGGAACCATACTGAAGCTCCAGAAATATCAGCCATCCTCAAGATGGAATCAAGTGGAAGGGACAAGGAAGAAGTTGCAGCAGATGTTGCATTCCAACTTAATTTGCTTCGCAACAAGGGAAACCACCGACACAACAAAAAAGTGATACAAGAGAGGAAAGGAGAGCTGATAGTTGCCCGCAGACCTTCTGGGGGTTCTTTTGACCAAAATGAATATTCACCTTGTCCTTTCTGCTTTGCATGGGTAAAGGGAGAGTTCCTGTACAAACATCAGTCCTACCGCTGCATGGTCAAAAAGCATGCATCAACTCGAATCGGTAAAGGCTCGCTCGTAACGAGAGGCAGACTACTGAAGGGAACCATGTCAACTTCATATCCAAGACTTCTGGAGGAAGTTATTCCTGGAATGCATGAAGATGAGGTCAAAGAAATAGTAGTACACGACGACCTTCTACTTGGCCTTGGGGACTTATGGCTAACCAAATCAGATCGTAATCCATTGAGGCGGCGCAATTATTCGAGTGACCACATGAGAAGATGTGCCAGACTATTGCGTAGATGTAGAGAGTTATCAGGTGGAGATACATCAGAAACGAGTGATTTTCTCGTCCCATCACAGTTCGATCTCATTGTTCATGCGGCCCACTGCCTAGCTGGGGCAGAGATGAAACACCCCTCTGCAGTTCTCAAGCTGGGATATGATTTGGGAAAAATAAAAGAAAACCTGGGAATAAAGAATGGAAACAGAGAAATTCGAATACAGGGGAGAGAATTTCGGAAATTAATGAAGCGAGAGTGGCCACTGAAAGTTTCGGCGATTGCGTTGAACATAGCTGAAGAAAGACGGTTCAACAAGAAAATTGACCTGCCCCTGCCGCAGGATATTGCTCGACTTTCAGACTACCTACAGCAAGAGCTTGAGTCACTGGATACTGATCCTAAAACTGCATCCTGAACCTTGTACTGCAAAGCAGTGGAACTGCTGCAGGCTCGACTTTGCACATTTAACAGGAGGCGGCCGGGGGAACTCGAGTCTCTTAGGTGAGGGCAATCACGTTCAGTAGTATCAATCTGAAAATACAGTTGGTTTACATTGTGCGGGGCCTGCTTGTATATGGTTTGTCCCTGTGTAATCCTTAATTTAAGTTGACCACAAAAACGAGATGGGACATGCACTGTACACACACATTTTCTGATGCTGATGTACCGTTATCCTTGTAACAGTGTTTTTTTTCTATCGATTTGCCACCAGAGCATGCATCTTTTGATAAGTGGTCATTTAAATCACTTGTAGCTTCTTCCGATACAGACATACCCATAAAAGTTTTAACATTGATCTACCTTGTGGTCTTTGATTAGTCCAAATAATTAATAAGGTCCATTGGCCCCCCCCCCCCACAACCTAATTCATCCTGCTTCTCAATATTAGGGTAAAGATATTTCAAATATACTGGTTACATGTATATCATTTGTGCTATTTGACCGTGATTTTACATTTTATGTAGAATGGCAAGCTATGCCGAGAGACATCGGGAAGACTCTATTCATGAGGACGTAGAGGCAACACTGACAGCATTGGAAAAGAAGTTGTACCGCAGTCATAAGCTGGTAACAGTACGAGGGAAGAGGGGTACTGGGATTCCCATCCTGATACCAAAGGACTGCCAGAAAGCCCTGGAATACATCACTAACCCTCTGACGAGAGCAGCAGCAAAAGTTCAAGGAGATGTATATGTCTTTCCCAATTCAGGTTTGTAAAGCTGTATGCATGTTTCTCACATGTAGCTCTTGTTTCCATGGCATTTAGAAAGCATCACCTGTATAATAATGATCCGATTTCTGTATGTTCGTTCGTCTGTGTGTTTGTCTGTTACCATCACAGCAAAAATGGCACATCGTAGTGCAATTTTTGTTACAGCAAGGTAATATAGATGCTCTAACTTGAAGAATTAAACAATATCCAGTCCAATCGGGCCACCAGTTCATTAATTATTAACTAATTAGTAGGATTCTTCCCAAATTCCAAAATGTTTATTGCTTTGTATGTATGGAGAGTGGGTATTCCACCGGGGGTGGGGGGTGGAGGGTGATGGGGGTTCAGTTATGGGACTACCCCAAGGGATTTAAGGTTTATGTCCACACACAAAAAGTTTGTTGGAGAGGACAATTTTCTTTGGATAATATGATTTGCAGCTGTGTATGTGCTATTTACGATATGAAATATTAATATTTGTCCGTATTATGAGCTTTTGGACTTAGTCTATTGACAATGATAGACATTTTTGTTTAGCTAAATTGTATGCCTGTACACAAAAGCTTACTAAAGCTGTCAGGCTTCTCTGGATGATTAATAAAACTTGGCACACATGTTTCATATGACTGGAGGATGCTATTTGTGACATGAAATATTAATATTTGTTCAAGTTTTGAGGGTTTGGACAATTTCATATTATATGATAAAATATATCTGGATATTTTCTGGTTTGGGGAAGAGCAGCAATGCTATCATGCTTTACAATGGTTTGGTTTGGTTTGGTTTGATTGGGCACTCCATCGTATTACAATGGGCACAGGTCATACAGAGTATGCCGTGCAACCCGTTCCCCCACACCGCCCTACAAATGCTCCCTCCTACCAATGACGCATAGCCATCGGTAATTCCCCATTATATCTTCTTTACATCTGTATCCATATCATCTAATGTTGATCAGGTCCCATACAGAGTATGCCATGCAGCGCGTTCCCCCACACCGCCTTACAATTGCTCCCTCATACCAATGACGCATAGCCATGGTAATTCCCCATTATATCTTCTTTACATCTGTATCCATATCATCTAATGTTGATCAGGTCTCATACAGAGTATGCCGTGCAGCGCGTTTCCCCACATCGCCCTACACATGCTCCCTCATACATGTATCAATGACGCATAGCCATCGGTAATTCCCCATTATATCTTCTTTACATCTGTATCCATATCATCTAATGTTGATACTGCTGAAACTTTGGCGGATCACCCTTTGAGGTGAGATGTTGGGGTTCTCAGAACACTTGTCTGCATTTATAACCGCATTTAGCTTTGGAATTTCCTTCATAGCAAAAGTATGATTGCATAAATGAACTTTTTCACAGTATTTCCACAGGTAAATAATTTCCCACAAATTTCAAGAGTAGTGTGTTGGTTTACGCAGTCATACTTTCGAAAATCAAAATATGCTAAAATACTGTAAACTGCTGTAAGCCTAACCTAAGGCGCTCGCAGAGTAACAATAAAGAACGTCAGGATAAACTGTACCGGTATATAGCCTACACTATATATAGAATAAAAAAAGAATAGGTGTGAAAGGCATATTCACTTTCTCGTTCGAAGGCAAACTTATAAACGCAACCACCTCTTAAAGTTTGATGTCATACGACAGCTAATTCTCCCTCCTTCGCCTTGCAGCGAAAATTTGGGCAAATTCCATCATTTTATCACATTTTCCGCTTGATTTGTTCAAAAATCGCACTAAGATACTCTGCTCGATATTTGACCCGACACTACAGCCGTCTGCGCATGACCGTACCGGAAGTCTAGCTCCATGTGATCTCGGATGTCATCATGTGACATAGAGTGTGGAAAGTTTACACTGAACAGATCGACGGTATGAACCCTCGATTTCATATAATAACAAGTCTGATATGAAGTTGTACATTTGATATTCCACTAGCCCAAGGAATGGATTTTCTGTCCCAAACTTACCAATACACGAGGCCAACATCTACATCCATCATGTTTTGTTCATTTCTCTATACGACATGTACAAGGGAATACTATACGTGAGAATTTCTTTTTTGTATTTCCCACGCTATGTCACATGATCACATATGGGTCCATAGCAACGGCCGATGGGGCTTGACTTCCGGTACGGTCATGCGCAGACGGCTGCAGTGTCGGGTCAAATATCGAGCAGAGTATCTTAGTGCGATTTTTGAACGAATCAAGTGAAATATGTGATAAAATTTCTCCAAATTTTCGCTGCAAGGCGAAGGGAGAGAGAATTAGCTGTCGTATGACACCAAACTTTAAGAGGTGGTTGCGTTTATAAGTTTGCTTTCGAACGAGAAAGTGAATATTTCAGAGCCAAGAGAGCCAAGAAGAATAAATCTGAAGGCCGACCAGAAGATAGTCCTGTCTGCATTGGAACAGTACGTTATTGATTGGTCTAAGCGAGAAAAAGTTTGAACCTACAGTACTCGCTGATTGGCTGGACCTCACCAAGAGCAAGGTCGTTGAAACAATCCGCCATATTGACAGAAGTACTCTTCCCCAACCAAAACAAGTTCTGAGAAACCTCAATTCGCAAGAAGTTCTAGCAAATCTCCAGAGTAAATTCGTCATAGTCCCAGCAGACAAAGCTCCGAATAATATAATATTCATATGTAAATATTACTATTACCAGGTGCTGGTTAAAGAATTGAGTGTAGACATATCTTCATCAAATGCGTCTACTTACTCCCAAACTGCATTTACTCTGGAAGATTTATTTAACAATCACAAAAAGTTTCTCAGGGAAAGATGTATTTGTCTTCCAACCAATCATAACGACATACCAAAACTATACTGGACTCCCAAAATGCATAAATCACCATACAAAGCTAGATTCATAGCTGGTTCTAGAAGCTGCACCACCAAGCTTCTTTCAACCCTATTGACGAGGGCCCTTCAGGAGGTAAAAGCATTTTGGGAAAGGTATTGCGCCACTATTTCTAAGAACTCTGGCGTTGAATGTATGTGGATATTGAAAAACTCAAAATGTCTTACGGAAGAACTTGATGCTAAAGGTCACATACCGTACAGACATGTATCCACATGGGATTTCTCGACTCTATACTACAATCCCTCATCAGGACCTTATTGATCGTCTAAGTTCATGTGATAGTATCTGTGTTCAAGAAAACTGATCGTAGATATATTAATGTCGGAAGCCATAAAGCATTCTTTAGCTCGACTACATACAAGAGATATCATTCATGGGATGTTTCTTTGTTTATAGAGTTGCTTGAATTTCTCATTAAAAATATCTATGTGAAATTTGGCAACACAATATATCAGCAGCATATAGGTATTCCAATGGGTACTAATTGTGCACCCCTGTTGGCTGACCTGTATCTGTTCTCTTATGAATATGACTATATGCAGGCGCTTTCAAAAACCGATCCATTCAACGCCCGTTCCTTCTCATTCACCAAACGCTATATAGACGATCTTCTCGCTGTGGATAATCGCTATATAAATGAAGCAGTGAAGGATATATATCCACCTTCACTGGATTTGAAGGAAACTACAGATAGCCCTACAGGCACATCTTATTTGGATCTCTATCTCTATAAAAATGAAGCGGGCATTCTCTCTCGTCGACTTTATGACAAAAGAGATGATTACAATTTCGACATCGTAAACTATCCCTTTCTGGATAGTAATATTCCAGTGGGACCTGCATATGGCTTATACATATCTCGCTTAGTAGCGTTTGCTAGATCCTGTGTTAGATGTGATGATTTTAATCAACGTCAAAAAACATTGTTGCAGAAACTTATAAAACAGGGCTATTCCACCAAGCGCCTCCACTCAAAGTTTCTCAAATTTGGCGATACATAGCGCATGCTGATAGCAAAATACGAACGTAGCGTGCAAGATCTATGGCGCTACGTTTCGTAACTTGTGTCTAATTCCGCTTAACCCGGGGCTAGGGGCCGTATGAACCCATGTACTTCAAGATCGTCATGGTACTCATATGAACAGTCACAATCAAAGCGTGACTGAGATACATCATTCTTTAGATGACGACCTTACAACGAATATTATGGATTAAGAATACTGATCAGCGATACGGATTTGATATTTTTGGAACATCATGATGTCTTGCCGGCATCATTGAAAACTGATGACCGCTTCTCTCTTGCAGGAAACAAGCCTATGTTTATGTATACTATGACTGTCTTTTTGAATTTGGTGCTAATACTGTTATATGGAAAATGGAATAGGTCTTTGGATTATGGACGCGGATATTCTCTAATGGACGACGGCTGGATTATGAATGACGGACTAGACGCTTGTAATTTCACACCTATTCTTTTTTATTCTATATATAGGGTAGGCTATATACCGGTACGGTTTATCCTGACTTTCTTTATCGTTACTCTGCGAGCGCCTTAGGCCTAACTGAAGCCAGTTGAACTTCAAATTTTGGAGACTTGCTGGGGAATTAGAATAATGAGTAGTGATAATTATACGAGCATTCAGCTTCACAAGTTTATGGCATATTACTGATTCCACAGGAAAAGGAGTTCTAAGAGTAACCGATTCCTTGAGAACTGTGAGGAGGACTGCAGCTGTGCAAGTTGATCTATCACAAGCGGACATCATAAAATGTACAATATTGAGACAGTATATTGCAACTGCAACACAGGTTTGTGATCACCCAATCGCATACAAACATCTTAAATGTAGCTCCCCATGGGTCACTTGGATACCAGAATCAATTCAGATAGACGGATTAGCTCCGGGGTAATTCTGAACGGATATATCTATCGACTACGACTACTCAAGGACTTCACCCTGTTCTGTGTCGATTGGAAGCTGATTTTTTTTTCTTACAAGAAATTGCTCGAATTTTTCATTACATGCCTCAGTCGTTTTGGTGGGGGGATTATTTTCCTTACCCCTTAGGCTAGATGGTTAAAACTTTCCACACTGGAAGTATAAAGTAAGATCTACCAGAAAATATAAAACAATCCAATATGACCGCCATGAAGACGTCTCAGTGACGTCAATTTGTCGATTTTTGGGTCGAATTTTTTTATTTTGAAATTTTCTTCACGGTAAAAAGCTAGCAAATAGTAGAAAAATGTTCTGATTTCAAATAAATTACTTTAAGGCGCGTTTGGCGAAAGAAAAGGCATCAAAATTGTGAAAAACCAACAAAAACATTACTTTTCACTTGCACCTCATGGCGACCATCTTGAATTTACCCATGATGTATTGCCCTGAGGTTTAGGCAAATGGTCTCAAAATGTGCGCAATAAATTTTTAGAAAAAGTCACTAAGTTTCAGTGTTCACCTCCCTTTCTTTCCGGAGCAGCATATTCTCATTACTCCAGAACTAGGTCATGGATCAAGTCTGAATTTGGTATTCACAATGTTTATCATGTCACGAGAGGGATACTAAAGAATCCACCAGATTTGGTATTTTCTTCGGTTATTACCCTTGATTATGTGCCCAAATCCATAATACTGAATGCATTTGCACAGAATCTGTGTTCTTTAAGCTGACACTACCAATTGTGACAGTGTTCTGTTCAGATTTTATCAACCTACACTTTCTGTTATCAACTATCATTGTTTTTAATAATATTATTCGATGAAATAGATTGTAGTTCTGACATGTTGATTTGAAGATTGATATCTCACCTGACAAAAAATCATGTGCCAAAAATGTTCTTACTGACCAATTAAATTTGTAATTGTCCTGATTATATATGGTTTCACAGATGCTGTCTATCCATGGAACTGAACTGGACTGGGTGATCAGACATCTTGAGCATACCTTTAATGTACATAGGGATTACTATAGACTACTGTCGAGCACAATTGAACGAGCCAAAGTGGCAAAACGTTTGGTCCTGATGGACCGAGGCAAGGTGGGAAAGTACGCATTTGGATGTTGAAGGTAAGATTTCAGTTTTATGCAGCAACACAACGCAAAATATGAGGTAGAACAAAAGTATTTTATGAATAAACTAAAAATTCTCTTTGGCTTATTTGGTAGCAGACTCAATCCCACCAGCTGTATTTTGAAATCACGCCTCTAGTCGAACAGACCCTGAGGGAACACAGGTGGCAGTGGGATTGAGCACCACTGGCAACTGCGCCGGGTCTGGCATGACTGAGTGTGTTTGTTTTGACAGCACAACTCGAGTTGCCCGGACCAACAGATTGCTGTGGGATTGAACGCCACAGGCAACTGCATCGGGTCGGGGGCAACTGAGTGTGTTTGGGGATCTAAAAGTGGAGTCCTGTCCCTGCCGATGGCTGGGAAGGACGTAATGTATGCCCAGTCCGACGGATGTACTGTATGAATGTCTCTACCGATGAGCCAGGACGGATGTACTGTATGAATGTCCCTACCGATGGCCAGGACGGGTGTAATGTATGAATGTCCCTACCAGTGGCCAGGACCTATGTATTGTATGAATGTCCCTACCGATGGCCAGGACGAATGTAATGTATGAGAGTCCCTACCGATGGCCAGGACCTATGTATTGTATGAATGTCCCTACCGATGGCCAGGACGGATGTAATGTATGAGAGTCCCTACCGATGGCCAGGACGGATGTGGTGTATGAATGTCCCTACCGATGGCCAGGACGGATGTGGTGTATGAATGTCCCTACCGAAGGCCAGGACAGATGTGGTGTATGAATGTCCCTATCGATGACCAGGACAGATGTGGTGTATGAATGTCCCTATCGATGGCCAGGACAGATGTGATGTATGAATGTCCCTATCGATGACCAGGACAGATGTGATGTATGAATGTCCCTATCGATGACCAGGACAGATGTGATGTATGAATGTCCCTATCGATGACCAGGACAGATGTGGTGTATGAATGTCCCTATCGATGACCAGGACAGATGTGGTGTATGAAAGTCCCTATCGATGACCAGGACTGATGTATTTATGTTCTGTCCCTACCGATGGCTGGGAAGGATGAAATGTATGCTCTGTCCCTACCGATGGCTGGGAAGGGAGTAATGTATGTATGGATGCTGAGCTGGTAGGATTGGTCCTCTCCGAAGTAACAGGGAAGGTGAGGTGGAAGTTATGGGGAGGAGGCTGGATGATCTGACCATGAGCGATGCTGCAAGGTAGACTGATATTGAAAAAAAATGATATTGAAAAGAGGGGAGCTTATCTGGATTATACAAGATAAACATGCGTCATGCCAGAATACACATCTAGGGTGTGTGTAGAATAAACACAGTGATAAAGACAGCTGGAATGTACCAAGTGGCAGAAATGTAGATTATCTCATCTGCTGGGCAACCAAATAGTGTACCTGGGATAAGCACACACAACTTGGCCTTGGGGATATGGGCCAGATAATGTGTCAGTGCAGCTGCAAAAACAGGACCAAATACTAAATATTTAATCCATCATTCTTTCTCAAGTACATTGTACATTGTACTTGCTACAGTTGTTGTGGGTGCATAGGATCTGTGTGGTACTTGTACAGAACTACATGTAGTTCTGTTACAGATCTATTCAACAAAAGATACAGTTTTGGTAGCTCTCCGATTGCTTCTTCCTCGATTTCTTCGAAAAACGGATAAATTGTGTATGTAAATTGGCATGAGAAAATCGTGACCGCAAGTGCTTGTCATACGTAATTAGGCATTAAAGTTGTCGGGTGATATGTTTTTTGGTTGAGACACATATCATTGATCTGACTAGGTTTTTGTAAATTTTACAACAGTTTCTCTTGTGTTTTGATAACGCGGTGAAAACTAGAATTTAGCATTTAATGCGTGAAAAATGTGTTTTCATGAAGCTGACTTAATTTAATCATACCATGCATACAGGAATTAAATTATTATATCAAACCATTTACAAAATTGGTCAATGTATTTGTACTCCAGTTTGTTTGATGAAGTCGACATCCTGCATATCATGTGCCAAATAAAGCTGAAATTCAGTGACTTCCAAATGTTTGTATTCAACTCCCTTAGATCTAAAATCATATATGCATTATATAATTCAATGTTATGTAATTTTCAGTGATGAATGAAATTGAATGGACTCAATTGCGAAGAGCAATTTACATGTGCTTTGTCAGTTTTGACTTGCCCCTGCATGTACATGTATGTATTGGTGTAGTTGACATGGTATTTAAGTGTCACTCACTCAGAGGAAAAGTTTTAAATTGGGAAGCTTGTCTGTGCATAAAGATTAGTGGAGATATGCTGAATAATGGTTTTGCTGGCTGAAATAGTGTGTGCAGCCCTGTGAGATAACACTGGCTGTCATGTGACCGGTGTGCAGCCCTGTGAGATAACACTGGCTGATACCCTGTGACCAATGTGTGCAGCCCTGTGAGATAACACTGGCTTTCATGTGACCAATGTGTGCAGTCCTGTGAGATAACACTGGCTGATACCCTGTGACCAATGTGTGCAGCCCTGTGAGATAACACTGGCTGATACAATGTGTGCAGCCCTGTGAGATAACACTGGCTGATACCATGTGACCAATGTGTGCAGCCCTGTGAGATAACACTGGCTGCCATGTGACCAATGTGTGCAGCCCTGTGAGATAACACTGGCTGATACCCTGTGACCAATGTGTGTAGCCCTGTGAGATAACACTCACTGATACCATGTGACCAATGTGTGCAGCCCTGTGAGAACACTGGCTGATACCATGTGACCAATGTGTGCAGCCCTGTGAGATATTGAAACACTGGCTCTCATGTGACCAATGTGTGCAGCCCTGTGAGATATTGAAACACTGGCTAATATCCTGTGACAAATGTGTGCAGCCCTGTGAGGTGACCTCTCAATGAAAATATGATGGCCATCATTGAGTGTGATCCTGTGATGTTACATGTATGTCTAAAAATCTTCCAGTTCCACTAGTCATGCTAGTATGTGATGTAATAAATACATTCTGTGCATTCCAGATATTTAGAATTGAGCCGCCTGCTTAATCCAAGGTGAACGCCATCATCCATCTTGTAATAAATTAGTTGACATACATTATTGTATATGAAAGGGAGTTTAGGATGCTTTTCAGTTCATTGCATAAACCAATATAGTCGCCATCAGACATTTATTATGCATATAGCGATCGCTTTGTCCATCTGTCCTGTCTGTCTGTCCGTCTGAATTTCTTGTCCATGCGATATCTCGGTTAATATTTGATGGACAGGATTGAAACTTGCATGGAATGTGGCCAGTGCCTCGTAGTTGTGCAGCGTAGAGTTTTTTCCGAGTTTCGGTCATATTTTCAAGAGTTATGGCCCTTTTTCTGAAATCTCCGTGAATGGGACTTGTCCGGATATTGGTTAATATTGTGTTGACAAGTATGAAATTTGCATGATATGTGGTCATTGCCCCATAGTTGTGCAGCGTGAAGTCTCTCCGCGTTTTGCGTATATTTTCAAGAGTTATGGCCCTTTGTTTTTGCAATCTTTGTGAATTGGGAGTTGCCCGGGCTGGATCTCGGTTAATATTGTATGGACAAGTATGAAATTTGCATGATATGTGGTCAATGCCCCATAGTTGTGCAGCGTGAAGTTTCTCTGCTCTCGGTTATATTTTCCAGAGTTATGGCCCTTTGTTCATCAAACCTGAGTGAATGGGATATACAATTGTCCAGGCTGGATCTCAGTCCATAACCGATTTGGACTGGCAAAAAGGAATGTTGGTCTCATATATGTTATTCTCCATTCCAAAGTAGACCACATAGGTCCCAAAGTATGAAATTGCCCCAAAAATGGTGAATTTGGTGCAAGGTCTCATAACCAGGTCACATTTTCAGATTTGGCAAAAGCCCCGGCGACCATCTTGCATCAAAACATTGTCAGGCCTTCAAGTGCCTCTTATATTTTCCTATATTTTACTCAAAAACTTCCCATATTTCCTATATTTTGACTTTTTCTCATGAAAACTTTCATCAGTGCTCTGTAATGAGTCAAACTGATATGAGGAAATACCGTTTCGAATTTTTTTATCGCCTTGCTTTTTCTTTGAAAAAAGAAACATTTCAATCTCTATGCTGAATCAAATAACAGGTCACCTGAAAGACCACCACTATGACCGCATTCAGTGATCGTAAGCCCTCGAGTAAAGTTTCCATCAAATGAAAGACCATTGCGAACATTGTCGGAAAATATTTATTGCAATTTTTTACGATTTTATTACACAGAGTAAACTGCAAATAAAGCATGGTTTTCTATGTTGGTCTATTGCAATCGTATCTAGATCCAGGGATGTCACACTGCCTTAATACATATATTTCAAACTTTGTATGCACTTTCCAATGCTTGATTCAAGCTTAAGGTGTGTATACTTTGAGTTTCAACACAGACACCACTGTCCCAATGTGCATGTTTCACCAAAATCGGGGAAATTAAATGCAAGATTCAAATTGACTTGACTTATGAGTTACCATCACCCAGATTTTGGTGAAACATTCATATTGGAAAAGTGAGCCTGTGTTGAAACTCAATGTATACACACCTTAAGCTTGAATCAAGCATGGGAAAGTGCATACAAAGTTTGAAATATTTGCATTTAGGCCAAATGACGTCACTGGGCCTAGATATGATTGCGACAGACCATCATAGAATACCATGCAGTTTACTCTGTGTAATGAAATCATAAAAAATTACAATAAATATTTTCCCACACACTGTTTGCAATGATCTTTCATTTGATGGAAACTTTACTTGAGGGATTACGATCACTTTAAACACCAGAAAACTACTAAGTTTGGAACATACAATATGTAGTACAGACCTGTCTTACACTCCTGTCTTTATTTCCTATATTTTCCTATATTTTATTCAGAAAATTCCTATATTTCTCCTATATTTTTGCAAATTTCCTCCTTTATTTTCACAGTGAGCTACTTGAAGGCCTGCATTGTATTATCACTTGCTGGTCGATACTTGAAATATGTATTATCCGAGGCATGGCGAAAAAAAGTGACTGAAAGAGCATTTTTATAATTATCCATATTAGGCCTCCTGACCAATACAGAACAGAACAATGGCGGGGCAGTGTCGGATTAAAGCGGAATGGGGGGGGGGGGGGCATACAATTGAGCAATCTGTGATTGCTTCCTTTCTGTGTTGGTTTTAACGAAGTAGTTCAATCTTGTCCAGATAGTAACAGTGATTACACCAAGCGATTATAAACTTGGCAAGAGGCTTGTTATATGAGGGAATAGGTTGGTTGCATTTGAGTTACATGTACATGTACATGTGTAATCCAAAATATCTGTCAACCGTCATCTTGAATCATCAGCTTCAATCTTGGAGAGTGACTTTACTTCCATGAGAGTTAGAGATGTAATTGCTTTTCAACTTAATCCAAGATGTTTAATTCATCATAATTTGCCCAAAATTAATCCACTGTAACCATGGTAACTAATTCACACATTCATCAACACACCTCAAAACACTGATTGTGTCTATACTCGTGCCACGTCTCTTGTTGACAGACATTGTGTTGACAGAAGAAGAGGACGTGGATACAGAGAAATTAGGTGAGAAATTTGGCTTATTGTGGACAGACGGGAAGTTTCTCTCATTTGGCACTACCATGACTACTGGTGACTACTATGGCAGTCTGTCAAGTTCTGTTTAGTTCCTTTATCTTGTCACAAAACTCATTATTTCTCAGCAGCATGTTATTAATTTTCCAAAAGTTAGGCCGTAAACATACGTCAGCTATTTCTATATGCAAAGAAACAAGCTTGTGGTCAGATATAATACTGGGCTCTTTGTCAGCTGAATGAACAAAATAAGTTCGGGGGGGGGGGATGAGCCAGAACTCAACCCTAGACTGAGTATCATTATTTTTCCTCCATGTTTAAGCTCTTTTTTCATGTTTTTGGGGGATTGTTCTCTCTCCAAATGTCAATTAAGTCAGTCTCTTCCATCAAGTCATGGAGAGCAGGAGATGAGCCTATAAGACTCTAGCTATACTCTTCCTGTCTAGAGCAGGACTGATAATTTCTGAAAGTCTGTGTTTTCAGTTGTTTTTGTTTTTTCAGGAGTTATGCCCATTTATGTATGTACATATGTACTCTCTGCCCATATCCTTGTAAACACGTTCTCAAAATGTCCTTGATTTACAACACTGGAACTTTCTTCAATTGTTTAATATAACATAGTTTCAGAAGCCCATTGGAAGTCGGTGCTGTCGGATATGTTTTTCAGGAGTTATTCCCCTTTATACATGTACTTTCTGCCCATATCCTTGTAAACTGATTATGTCAAAGTCTTTGACTTACAACAATGAAACTTGGTTCAGTTGTTCAATACAACCAGTACCAGAAACTTTTTGAAGGTCAGTGTTGTTGAATGTGTCCGGAGTTATGACCCTTTATACATGTAGTCTTGGACTTCCATGTAAACATATCATCTCAAAAAGTCCTTGACTTACAACAATGAATTAATACAGCTAGTACCAGAATTCAATTCAATTCAATTTATTTCACCAAAAGAAAAACATAATTCGGTTGTTACAATCTATTATAATGGCGGGATGAAACCCCAAGGGGCTTGTTTTATCCCAGTATACAGGGTTCTAAAATATCGATTTAATTCCGGTGAAGTTTAATAAATAGACTTTGTTCACCAAAGAAAATATATATATATATAAAAACACATAACGACAATTTAACACAAACATACATGTATATTGTAGGGATAAGCAGATTGGGATCATCATTGGAGAGTGTAGCAGATGTATCATCGGCAAAAAGGATAACTTGCAACACTGAACTGACAGCAACTATATCATTGATATATAGGAGGAATAAAATAGGGCCAAGGATTGAGCCTTGTGGAACACCGCAAGATACCGATTTAAATGATGATAAAGTGCTATTATATTGCATACACTGAGTACGGGTGGATAAATAACTGCGAAACCATTCATTTGCAGTTCCCCGAAAGCCATAATGATCTCATTTTTGTAGTAAGATATCATGATTAGCGGTATCAAAAGCTTTTGATAAATCTAAGAACGTTGTGATGCTGTACTTTTTATCTTCTCTTGCGGCAACCAGTTTATCATGCAGAGATAGAACTGCTAAGAAAGTGGAATGGTTAGCACGAAACCCAAACTGGTTTGAACAGATTATAGAATACTTATTCAAGTAAGTGATCATTCTTTTAATTACAAGTGTTTCCAATATCTTACTGAAACAAGGTAGTACGGAAATTGGTCGATAGTTTTCGAATAGATTACTCCCCCCATCTTTGAATAGTGGAGTAATTTTGGCCCTTTTTAGAGGATCGGGTACAGTACCCAATTTGAACGACAAGTTAATAATGTGGCTTAACGGCGAGCAAATCAGATTTGGCACTGTTTTTATCAGAGACATACGAACACCATCAAATCCTGGTGCACTACTTTTAAGGCTTGCGATCACCTCTGTAATTTCGGTCGGTGCACAAGGACCCAATTGAAATTCCTGCTGGTATTGACCAGTCAAAAAATCCTTGAAATTACTAGTCGACGATGGAATTTTCGTAGCTAATTTGGCAGCTACAGAACTAAAATAATCATTGAAACCATCTGCTATAACATTATGGTCAGAAACTTCATTTTGATTAACACTAAAAACACTGGGAAGTTGGATATTTTTCTTACGATGTAAAAGTTCGTTCAAAACTTTCCAGGTGCCTTTGATATCATTATTACATTGATTGAATTTAGCTTCGTAATATTTTTTCTTTGCAAGCCGTAATGTATGAGTTAGTGTGTTTCTATAGCGCTTGTATTGTTCGGTAACGTTAGGATCTTTGTTTTTTGAATGTAATCTGTACAGGCGATTCTTTTCACGTATAGAAAAGCGAATATTAGGGGTTATCCAGGGTTTTATGATTTTTGACTTAGGAAAGGTCGACGATACTAGCGGAAAACATTCGTTGTAAACGGAGAGAAACTCACTGGAAAATATTTCATATGCTTCGTTAACATTACTAGTTTCACTTATTACGTTATTCCAATCCATATTGTTAAGTTTTTCTTCGAAAATTTGTTTCTGCTGTGCAGACATTATCCTGTAATTGAAAGAATGATCAGTGTGTGATTTCAGGGTGTTCGTCTTGTTGATGTGAAATACAGGGAAATGATCAGTGATATCCGAAAGAAGAATATCGGACAGGAGACAGTTTTCATGGAAATTTTGAAATACATTATACAATCAGTGTGTTTTGTAATCTTAGGAAAAAAATAATGAGACTTCATAATTTCCAAGAACTGTTTCGACGGACCGTGGATTTCAGTCTTAAATAAATCAATATTGAAATCACCAATGATGATACATTTTTTCTTCTCGGGTTTAAGGGTATTCATCATGGATTGGACTTTCTCATTAAATATGTCGACATTTTTATTAGGGGGTCGATAGATAATTCCGACTGTATATATCTCATCACTATCTTGTATATTAACAAAGAGTGATTCATATTCACCATCATCCTGTAGATAAGACAAATCTTCACGGACAGTACATTTAGATATGTTGTCTCTAACATACAATACTAATCCACCACCCTTTCTCTTAGATCTAGAGGAAATGAACGGAGTATATCCGGGTATATCAAAAAGCTTTTCTGTTTTCGGATCTAACCAACTCTCTGAAATCCCAATGACGGAGAATTTAAAATTTAGATTACAACAGGTGCCCAATATTTCCGAAAAATGTTTCTTCAAACTTCTAGCATTAAAGTGTATAACGGAGAAAGACTGATTTTCATTGATATCATTGCTATTGATATAATCCGAGAAACTATCTTCGATAAAGTACTTCGACTGGTGCGTACTAAGGTCATTCCAATGTGATACCTCATATGGGTTATCATCGGTAATGTATGCGTCCGTATCCATGTTATTTAATTCAAGTGGGTTGAAACACATGTCTTCAAACCCCGCCAATAAAGAGTCCGCAGCAAGATCAGATTCAGCAGCAATATCAGATGCAGAGCCATCGTGAAATGCAATATCATCTACGTTTTGGAAAGGTAACTGAGATAACAGATCTAAAGGAACACCATCTCGATTATTATCGTTATTCACGGTACAGAGTGAGAGAAACTAAAAATTGATTGGATTTGTAGCATATGGAATATCTCGTGGAACTTGATTTTACAATAAATAATAAAGCATAAAAGAAAATAAAAATAAGCATTAGCCGTGTTTAAACCAATGTATATACACAGAAAGATGTAAATGGTGAGCTCTCAGACAGGCATGTAACATTCATAATTTAGCAAAATATCCAAATTTTGTTGCACCAGCTTCCGTGTTTTCTACAGTGATTTAATCATACTTATCGATTGGTGGAGCAAGAATCCATATATCTATAGAGGCGAACAAGAATTAAATCAATAATAGATTTTTGTACATGATTTGAATGACAATAGTGCAATACGATTGGGGACCAGATATGTGAAAATACTTCAGAATTATCCACGAAAACTCGGCAATTTACGCACATGTATTCTATGCATACGGACAAGCACATTTTGTAAGGAAAATGTCATGATTACACGAGTTATTGTTGAATCAAGTATAAAAGAATAAAGTGCTGAATTGAAAATTTGACAAAAATTGAATGTATTGAGTGAATTAATGAATGATTTAATGACTTAATGAATTTATGAAATCCACTCTATTCGCCACTCGGGGACACGGATTAATCAGAACTTGAGTGTAATCAATGCTTCGAAAATCAATTTTTTTCGAGAGGGGTAGAAGCAGAAATCAGGTCAGAACGTTGCGCAACAGAAGCATTTTGAAAGTCTGTGATGTCGGATATGTTTTTCAGGAGTTAAGCCCCTTTAGTCTCTGCCCATATCCTTGTTGGGCTATTCCAGAAAAAAGTTCATATGGGAGGGGGGGGGGGCACGGGGGTATGGGACAGGAGTCTCTATATTTATCTATTTGTGGTTGTCTAATTGCAGATTTTTAATATTGGGTAACTGTGAAAAAAATATGTGGGTTGCACTGCTGTTGATTCTCCGCGGCAATTGGCAATTGCCATGGACTTTGCCGTATCTTATGCGGGAGGCAAAATGGTTATGCAGTCAATTTTTTGCTATTTAATTTGATTGTCTATTCTCTCTTGATGTTTTTGATACATCCACGATGATAATTGGAGAAGAGCAAATAATTATTTCTTACCGAAAAGGGTGCAAACAGCAGTGCGAACATTTCCAGCTGACGGGAGTCCTACTTATGACATCGGGTATCATACTTATTTCAGGAGTGATTTTGACATCGGGAGTCCTACATCACACGCAAGTTAAAACTGCTATGGGCAACCTACTTTCATCGAGTGACTTGCCCTTTCTACAAGTCAAAATTTTGAATTATTTCGGCCCCTGTGTATCTTGAAACCTCCCACACATTCAGTCTACGAAGATATGCATGTGGTATTTGCAAAAGAAAATATTATTTTTATCCCCCCCCCTTTATATAATACTGGGAGATATAGCCACCAGCATGTCCGTAATCATTTCTTTGTCAACGCAAGTCCTCTTACAGTTTGCATCAGATTTCTTCGAAACTTCACACCAAATACCCATATCACATGTAGATGCGCATGTGCGTTTTTCTACCCGATTCAATGATTTATTGAGTTGTTCCCCTTGATCCCAAATCTCTTCTATTTCCTACCTGCTGTCCTTGTCAACTCAACCCACAGTATTGTATGGATTCTTTTCAAATTTGGTATGTATCATTGCCATCATGTGGAGATGTGCATGTGCCTTTTCGACCCCATTTGACATTTTTTTGATTTACTCCCCTTGACTATGGTCCCAAGACGTCCCACAGTTCTTGTATTAATTCTTTTGAAATTTGGTGTACTTCGTCAACATTTTGTGCAGATGTGCATGTGCCTTTTTTCGACCCGATCCAACATTTTACTGAGTTATTCCCATTGATCGTGTTTTCATAATATTTGCCACCTTGTCCTGTCCTTGTTAATGCAACTCGTCCCACAGTATTTTATAAAAAAAAAAAAAAAAATTGTGTCACTGGCATCATGTATATGTTCTTGTGCCTTTTTCGACTGAATTGTATTTTTTCCGGAGTTATTTGTACACCTGCTCCTTGTGTAATGAACTAATCTCGCAATTTCCACAGTATGATCATGAAACCTTTTACACATAATGTTTATACTTTGATGTGATGTGATACATTTGCAATTTGAAATGTTGATTTTTATCAAAATTGCTGCGATCTGGACTTGTCCAAGGGTTCATACTTCATGTAAGAATCAGTTAGTATTTGATGTGATCTACATGTATTTTCTTTTTGCAATTTTAATCTGTTGATGCATTCGGTGATCAGATTACACTACGGAGGTTCCCAATACCATAACCAGGAAACCTGTCTTGTCATAATGCCACTTGTAACTCACAGCAAGAAATTACTTTTGAGACGGCATAGATGTAAACGAGATGACATATGATATCTGGGCTGTGTACATGATATATCTCAGAAAAACCTTTTCTGTAAAGGTAAATATGATGAATATTTATAAAGTTTCATTTATTTATTTTTTATTCAGACACTGACAGCGACCTTGATGGCGAGTATGAACTAGATTCAGGAATGAAATCTGATGGTTTGTACTTTTCAAATACCTTTTTACCCCTCAGCCCAAAGGGCTGTGGGGTCTTGGGGTCTTGTCGTTGCCATGTACGTACGTCCATCCGTCAACATGTGTTCTTGTCCGCTGAATATCTGCAGATCTATTAAGTCGGGCCTGACCAAACTTTGGTGAGAGCTTCCTGTATGATTGCCGATGAAATGATTAGGTTTTCAGATGGCTATGATGATTTTAAATTATTTTTTATTGTTTATTGATGCTCACCTTGTGCATTGCTATCTATGCTCATCGGGAACCCTAGGTTGTATATTGCATTTTGACTCTTTGAGGGTTCCCGGATTCCAAGAAGCACTGTGTAGCGGTCCATCTGAGATTCAGACCCTCTGAGATATGCCCATTGGGAACCCTTGGTTGTATGTTGCATTTTGATTTGTGGAGGTTCCCTGATTCCAGGAAGACCTGTGTTGCGTTCCATTCGTGATTCACACCATCTGAGAATGGTTATCATTGGATGGAACCTCAAGGCTTTAAATTAATTCACAAAACTTGTAATTGCAGGCTCTGATACTTCAATTCCTCAGCGAGTAGGCCAGTAAAGTTTCTGGAGGTTTTGTGTTTAGCAAAAGTGTGCATGTATGCCTACACACAAAAGGTTTGCTGGAGTGGACAATCTTCATTGGATGAGTATTAAACTTGGTACACATGTTTAATATGAATAGCAGATGTGTATGTGCTATTTATGATATGAAAGTTTAATTTTTGTCCAAATTATGAGAGTTTGGAGTCTGTTGGCAACGATAGACTTTTTTGTTATAGCTAAATTGTACTTCCCGAGTGGCATAAAATCATATAATTTAGCATAAAATATGAAAAGAAATCATAAAATCATTATTATGCCCCCCCCCCCCCCCTAATTAGAGTTTGTTGTCCGCGCGATATCTCGGTTAATATTTGATGGACAGGATTGAAACTTGGAATGTGCCCAGTACCTCGTAGTTGTGCAGCGTACAGTTTTTTTTCCGAGTTTCGGTATAATTTTCAAGAGTTATGGCCCTTTTTCTGAAATCTCTGTGAATGGGACTTGTCCAGACTGGATCTTGGTTAATATTGTATGGACAATTACGAAATTTGCAGCATATGTGGCCAGTGCCCTGTAGTTGTGCAGCATGAAGTTTCTCCGCGTTTTGCGTATATTTTCAAGAGTTATGGCCCTTTTTTCTTCAAATCTTTGTGAAGTGGGACTTGTCCGGGCTGGATCTCGGTTAATATTGTATGGACACGTATGAAATTTTCAGGATATGTGGTCAGTGCCCTGTAGTTGTGCAGTGTGAAGTCTCTCTGACTTTCGCATATATTTTCAAGAGTTATGGCCCTTTTTTTCTTCAAATCTTTGTGAATTGAGACTTGTCCAGGCTGAATCTCGGTTAATGTTGTATGGACAATTAAGAAATTTGCAGGATGTGTGGTCAGTGCCCTGTAGTTGTGCAGCATGAAGTTTCTCCACGTTTCGCATATATTTTCAAGAGTTGTGGCCCTTTTTTCTTGAAATCTTTGTGAATTTGGACTTGTCCAGGCTGAATCTCGGTTAATGTTGTATGGACAATTAAGAAATTTGCAGAATGTGTGGTCAGTGCCCTGTAGTTGTGCAGCATGAAGTTTCTCCACGTTTCGCTTATATTTTCAAGAGTTATGGCCCTTTTTTCTTGAAATCTTTGTGAATTGGGACTTGTCCAGGCTGGATCTTGGTTAATATTATATGGACAAGTATGAAATTTGCATGATATGTGGTCAGTGTTCCACAGTTGTGCAGCGTAAAGTTTCTCCCCGTTTCGCTTATATTTTGAAGAGTTATGGCCCTTTGTTCCTGAAATCTCCATAAATTGGGACTTGTCCGGGCTGGATCTCGGTTAATATTGTAGGGACAATTATGAAATTTGCAGCATATGTGGTCAGTGCCATGTAGTTCTGCAGCATGAAGTTTCTCAGCATTTTGCGTATATTTTCAAGAGTTGTGGCCCTTTTTTTCTTCAAATCTTTGTGAAGTGGGACTTGTCCAGGCTGGATCTCGGTTAATGTTTTATGGACAATTAAGAAATTTGCAGGATGTGTGGTCAGTGCCCTGTAGTTGTGCAGCGTAAAGTTTCTCCACGTTTCGCTTATATTTTCAAGAGTTATGGCTCTTTTTTCTTGAAATCTTTGTGAATTGGGACTTGTCCAGGCTGGATCTCGGTTAATATTGCATGGACAAGTATGAAATTTGCATGATATGTGATCAATGCTCCATAGTTGTGCAGGATGAAGTTTCTCTGCTTTCGGTTATATTTTGAAGAGTTATCCTTTGTTTATCAAACCTAAGTGAATGGGATATATTTATTTGTCCAGGCTGGATCTCAGTCCATAACCGATTTGGAAATGGCTATATATATGTCATTCTACATTCCAAAGCAGACCACATAGGTCCTGAAGTATGAAATTGCCCCAAAAAGAGTTAATTGGGTGCAAAATTCAAAGTTTACTGATTGCTTCATAATTTCACCACAATATACTCCCAAGGAATGTAGGTCTCATTTTCGGATTGGACGAAAGCCCCGGCGACCATCTTGCATCAAAACATTGTATTATCACTTGTTGGTCGATACTTTGAATATGTATTATGCGAGGCATGGCAAAAAAATTGACTGAAATAGAATTTTCATAATCATGAAGGCCTCCACCGACCAATACAGAACAGAACAATGGCGGGGCAGTGTCGGATTAAAGCGGAGGGGGGGGGGGGCATACAATTGAGCAATCTCTGATTGCTTCATTCCTGTGTTTTTTGTTTGTTTTAGCTTAGCGATGTAACTCAATTTCAAATTTTAGTGAAACTCAGATTACCACAACAACTCAATTTACTCAATTTTTCATCATTCAAAACCAGATGGTTGAATGATGATCACGGTCATCAGGCTATGCAGTCATTACTCTCACCCCACCAGAACTGCTATACATGATGCTATTTAAACAAAATCATAAAAATTGGTGGAGAAACCATAAAAAAATTTTTTTTATATAAATTAGCATAAATAATTGCAAAAAATGGCATAAAATCACAATTAAAATTCCTGAAAATATTAAGGCTGGGAGACCCATAACATGTATGTCTGTACACCAACGCTGACTGAAGCTGTCAGACGTCTCTGGGTGATTAATAAACATGTTACAATTGCTGCATATGATCGGAGGATATGTGCTATTTATAAGATGAAATATTAATATTTGTCAAAATTATGAGGTTTTGGAATTTTTCTATTCAAATGATAGTTTTATGTTTAGAAAATTATACATGTATGCTTTTACACAGGAAGTTAAGTAGTATACATCAAGTCTTTGGAGTAAATAGCGCCTCACTGCGCATGCGCAGAATTTATTTTTGGGCTGGAATGGTGTGTGTGCGCATGCGTGAGTTGATGCAAATGAGTTTATGCAAATGAGGTGATTGGGTTTTTCAAAATGGCGGCTTGTTTTTGTATGTGATGGGTGGTCGGTTTCAAAATGGTGGACAATTGCACTTGTCTCACCCCTCATTTGCATATTTTCAAAATGGCGGCTTGTTTTTGTATGTGAGGGGTGGTCGGTTTCAAAATGGTGGACAATTGCACTTGTTTCACCCCAGCCCTCATTTGCATATTTTCAAAATGGCGGCTTGTTTTTGTATGTTAGGGGTGGTCGTTTTCAAAATGGCGGCCTGTAGTTGTCCACATTATGCAAATGAGGTCTTTGGGTTTTTCCCTCAGGGTGGCTTAATTTTCAAAATGGCGGCTTGTTTTTGTATGTTAGGGGTGGTCGGTTTCAAAATGGTGGACAATTGCACTTGCCTCACCCCAGCCCTCATTTGCATATTTTCAAAATGGCGGCTTGTTTGTGTGTGTTAGGGGTGGTGTGTTTCAAAATGGCGGCCTGTGGTTGTCCACCCTTTTGAAAATATGCAAATGAGGTTCAATTGGCTATAAAAGGAGTCCATTTTTAGGGAAAGGGTGTATTCAATCTGACTTACCTGACCTGACCTGTCTCCCTGCCTGCCTGCCTGCATCCCTGCCTTGCTTGCCTATCCGCTTGTATGAGACGAAAAGCATGACACGTGGAGAAGATTTTCCCTTGGACCCAGTAGCACCTCCGGTTGAAGTCTTGCCTGAAGATGCGCGTGTCAGGGCCATTTATGAACGACACTGGGCTACCATACGCCATTGTTTTCACCGTGATCGTCGTCTTTTGGACTTATATAATTTTCGGCTGGAGGACCTCACGTATCTCACTACATATGCCGAGAACATTTTCAAAGATCAGGTGACAGCCTATAAGTTGAATGTCACATTTGGGTATATCTTACGGCACAAAAAGACGGACCAGCTGCGGTATTTCTATCCCAGCAATAATACCTATGTGTTTGACCAGCCATTCACCGTGACGGATGCGATTTCTCTGGAGCCACTCATCGACCAATTGATTACGTTGGATCCATTGGAATGGACTCGGTTGCAACGCCCCAATACCCAATGGCTTGTGGAAATGGTCACTAACGTCACATTTTTCGTCACGAAAATGCGAGATCACCCGATCGGTGCTCCTGTACAACTCCCCCCGTGGTTGCTTCTTCGAAAAGGCATGAATGCATTAACAGCAGGAACAAAGGGGCCCTACAAAGACCGGAAATGTCTGTTTCGGTGTTTGGCCGTGCATCTGGACGAGTGTTACCCCAAGGCTTGTGACACAGTGGCCGATGGCTATTGGGAGGAGTATTTAGAGCAGCAAGACATGGATAAGCGGCACTTCCGTGGAGTCCCCTTTAAGAATTTGGATGATGTGGAAACACTGTTCGATATTAATATCTTTGTTTATCGATTACGATGCGAGGACGATACCTATGTGGCTGAATTGGTTCGTCGATCCACAGAACGGTATCCTGCTACGATGAAAGTCAATGTGTTCGATGACAATGGCGTGAGTCATTTTTCGCTCATTACCAATATGAGCCTGTACGCTCAGTCTTTCAGTTGTGCCCAATGCCATCGTGTGTTTAAAAAGTCTTACAACTTACATTGCCACGAGAAAATCTGTGACAACAGTGTCAAGCGAGTCTATCCGGGTGGCGTGTATCATAATACACCTACTATTTTCCAGGAACTGGCCGATGAGGGTATCATCATACCGGAAGAGGACCGTTATTTTCCTTACCGGGCATGCTATGATTTCGAGGCCCTGTTGGAGCCCATGGACCTGTTTTCGGCTAAAACGCAGTGGACACAGCGACATATCCCCCTCAGTGTCAGCATTTCATCCAACGTACCTGGCTATGACGCTGCTCCGGTGTGTTTCGTGTCCACGGGGGAATCCCATGAGTTGATCACCCGTATGATGAAGTATTTAGAGAAAGTCAGTGCGGCCAGTACGGAATTGTTGGTGGCCAAGTTCGAGGACGTACTGGCCCAGCTGGACGACCGCATTCCTGAACCGGGTGTAGCATTCAGCGATGATGAAGAGTCCGAGTCCGAGTCGCAGCCGGAATCCCAGTCGCAGCCTCTGCAGTCGCAGGATGTCCCTTTACCGAAACCGTATGCGGCGAAATTGAAGTTACGGTTCCTACAATATTTAGGTCAGTTACCGGTGCTCGGCTTCAATTCGGGACGATACGACTTGAACATGGTGAAGGAATTTCTCTACCCTTACTTGGCGCAGTCCGATACCCTCAAGTCGGTGATCAAGAAGGTTAATAACCATATGGCCCTCACTACCACATCACTGCATTTTCTCGATGTACGGAACTATTTAGCTCCTAATTGTAGCTATCACCAGTGGGTCAAGGCCTATAATTGTGCCCAAACGAAAGGTTACTTTCCTTACACCTATATGACGAGCCTGGACCGCTTAGAAGACACCCAGTTGCCACCCCGCGAAGCGTTTTACAATGACCTGAAAGGGGAAGCTCTACCGGAGGCCACCTACATCGAACTCCAACAAGTGTGGAACCGTCACAGCATGAAGACGTTGCGAGATTTCCTGGTGTGGTATAACAACCTAGATGTGGTTCCCTTTCTCGAAGCGGCCGAGAAAATGGTACAACTCTTTCGTCGCCAAATGCATGTGGACATATTCAAGGAGTGCTTAAGTTTACCCGGTCTAGCCCTTCGCCATTTGTTTCAAGAGTGTTCCACCTACTTCTCGTTGGTACAACAGAAAGATGCAGACATGCATTATTGTCTGAAGAAGAACATTGTGGGCGGCCCTAGCCTTATTTTTCACCGCTACCACGAGAAGGATGTCACGACACTGCCCAGTGGCAAACCCTGTGCCAAAATCATTGGCTTTGACGCGAATGCCTTGTACTTGTGGTCGCTCGCCCAACCCATTCCCAGCGGTCATTATACGCGTTGGTGTGCAGAAGGACGGCATTTTACGCCGCAACGGTCACCGTACAAACATCTCGCCGACCAGTGGTTGGACTGGGAAGCCTATCGACGGGGAATTTATATTCGTCACCAGACCAACGCCACAGAGAAGCGGATAGGAGACCGCCGACTCCCCGTCGATGGGTTTGCCCTTGTCCAAGGAACACCGACCGTTTTCCAGTTTTATGGCTGTTACTGGCACGGCCACGAATGTCATTTCAGCGCAGGATGCTTCAATCAGCGACGTGGAAAATCGGCACAAGAAGTAGTGGCCAACGGGGATTACGTGAAAGAGCGAGGCTTCCAGCTCATTGAGATGTGGGAGTGTGAATTTCACACCATGTGTAAGGCCCTGCCCCATTTACAACGGTTCCTAAAAGAACGTGAGTACCCCTTGAGTCGTCGGCGACTGCTGAGTATGCCCCAGATGTTGGACGCCATTCGTTCGGGGCAGCTCTACGGCTTTGTAGAATGTGATTTGCATGTTCCAGACACTCTCAAGCCCCTCTTCGCCCAGTGTCCGCCTATCTTCAAGAACACGCTGGTGGGTCGGGCTGACATTGGAGAGACCATGGGCGCCTATGCAGAGCAACACGAGTGTTTGCCTAAACCTCGCCGCATGTTAATTGGAAGTATGTGGGGCCAAAAAATCTTGCTGGGCACGCCCTTACTGCAGTGGTACATGAAGCACGGTTTGGAAATTACTCAAATCTATCAGGTAATCCAGTACGTACCTGAGGCTTGTTTTGCGGAGAATGCCGACCTCGTGACGAAGGCCCGTCGTCAAGGTGATCAAGACCCGAGTCAGGCCATCATGGCTGAATGTTGGAAACTCACTGGGAATGGTTATTATGGAAAAACCGTAACGAACCAAGATAAACACGTCAACGTGAACATTTGTACTACTACACAAGCCCGCAAAAGAGTGAATTCCCCTCTTTTTCGGTCCGTGGAGGTGATCGATGACGACACTTATGAAGTCACTTTAGCCAAGAAGACTATCCGGTATAACTTACCCCTGCAGATTGGATGTATGGTCTATCAGGTGGCCAAGCTGAGGATGCTGGAATTCATCTATGATTTTATGGGTGTCTATTTTAACCCCTCAGACTGGCAACTCATGGAAATGGACACCGATTCGGCCTACATGGCCGTCTCCAACGCCGACTGGGAGTCCCTGGTGAAACCCGAGTTACGGGATCAGTATGAAGCGGACCGCGACCTGTGGCTACCCCGACGCGATCACTACACCTACGACAAGCGGACACCCGGGCTCTTCAAGCTGGAGTGGAGCGGAGATGCTATGATTGCGCTCTCCTCTAAGACCTACTACTGTTACGGAGGAGATGAAGGAGCGGAAAATAAATTTAGTTGTAAAGGGGTGAGCCGGCGCGATCCCAACATCGACAAAGCTCTCTACCTGGGCGTGTTGCAAAGCCAGGCCAGTACGAGTGGCACTAACCGAGGATTCCGCGTCGTCGACCACCAGATGCGGACCTATATCCAGCAAAGAGACGCCTTTACTTTCTTTTATCCAAAACGAAAAGTATTGGCCGACGGTGTGAGCACTACATACTTGGACTTGTAAAAAACAAATGTGGAACTATAACTTTTGATACACGAGTTATAAAAACTGTAAAAGTCAGGATGGCCGAGTGGTCTAAGGCGCCGGTATTAAGTGCTGGTCAGCAATTGCTGTCGTGGGTTCGAATCCTACTCCTGACAGAACTTTTTTGTACCTTAATCACTACTATTCTATGTGTACATACCCTACTATTTGTACCCTGTATTCTATTTGTATATAGTCAGTAACTCATTCTTGTTGACTTAAATAAAAAAAAAAAGAGAAAGTCAAATCATTTTTTTGTGTTTTTTCATCAATTTATTCAACAATGAACGTCAGAACAACAACGTCATAACAATAACATTAAACAAGGGGTCTGCGCGCACGCGCAGTACATTTTTTAAGTTAACCAGAGAAATGGCGCATGCACATTAAAACGAGAGGCCGTCCAGTCATAGACGAGGACATCACGGTCTTCGGCTTGACAATAATCATCAAACATATGTACAATGGTAGGCATAGAATGTCCTCTACTCCGGTGAGTGAGATAAAACACACAGTACTGTCCGCACACACTACTCAAGGGGCCTTGTAAGCTTTGCGTATTCCAACGCCACTCGGTCGTAGAGACGTCCATGAATTTCACCAAATCGGCATGGAGGGGTGCAAGTCCGTAGGAATCAAAGTATTCGCCTTGGCCTTGGGTGTCCACGTACACAGCTACCCAATGTTCACCGGGTCGACTCTTCGTGTCTGTATTCAGGATGTAGGCTACGGGGGTGGTAGAGTGGGTGGGAAACACATTGCGTGGAAACACACCTCGAAAGGGGATCTTGGGATCTCGCTGGAGTATGCTCATCAGCTGCTCTGTATCCATCTTAGGTGGCGAAGTCACACAGCACGTTTCTTTGGTGATCCACACTGAGGACGTTATCAAACTCGGCGTAGCAAATCACGTTAATGGTGTTGGCTAGAGGGGTGGAGAAACGCAGTTCCAACCGTAGGTTTCCTTTCTTGAGCAAAGCCAGTTGATGATCGTGTTCCAAGGTGGGGGTGAGGTCAAAGGCGAACAATGTGTACCCCTTCTTAAAGTCGTCTCAACTGATGGTATTGCCTTCGTCCTGGTTGTTTTGTCCTGTAGCTGTAAACAGGTTCAGGTAGGTCCGCACATAGTTTCCGTTAGTAAAGTTCGGTTGTAATGGCCGGGCTGGAATTTGATGGCCGGCCACGTGCAGTGCCACAAAGTTAATGTTGAAATGTTGAAATTTGAACGGATTCTCAGCCCAATTTCCATTGAATGCGGTGTTGGTCACACACGCCAGGGTAAGACGTTTAGGCAGATCCCCTAGAAATAAATTTTCACGATTGGCCATCATCGTACCTGTTGGCACAGAGAACACCTTGGTCTGTACGCGTCGGATGGGGTACAGGGCTGGTTTTTTCGCTAAGGCTTCCATGTGACCCAGCAACACGCCCTGTTGCAAATCTACCGTACATGGACAAACAGGTTGCATCTTCATGACGATCGGAACCGGAATATCGTTCTCTCCAGCGCCGCCAAGGCGAACGGTATAGACCGGATCAACTTAGATCTCTTACGGCTTACACCGTTCATCATGTAGCGTCTTGCATGAAATGGATTTGGCGGTGGGTATCCCATCACTGATGGACTTGCTTGGCTGCCAGTCTTTTTGCGTGATTGTCCAGTATTGCCACTGGTTATGCCGTCCCTATCCCTGAAGTACAGCTCAGCTTGTAAGTGTGATTCTTTGGCATCAATACCGTACGACAACACCGTTTCCATGTAGGCGCGGTACGGGTACGTATTGGTGGACGTACTGATGAGTTTATCGTTCAGACCTATATCCACCTGTTGGAACAAAGAGTGCAGCCAAAGATTCACCGGGCCTACTGCTTTATCGGCATCTATGGCCGTTCCATTCATGTTTGTTATTTTGGCTTTCACGTACAAGTAGGTGTGGGCTAAATCCAGGTAGGCCGTATCTTTGTTTTCAATGATAAATTCCACGGGCCCCTGCCCCGTCAGGCTAGCCAGGGGTCGATGTTCTACCCAACGTCCTTCGGCTATACTGGTTTGGGTAGGTGGAATAGTCCACAAATCCAATTCACTGTTGGTAGACGGACATGACTCGGAGTGAATGAATGCCATTATGCGAAGATGTCTCTCCTACTATGACTTCTCTTCTTTTTCTTATTCTTCTTCTTCTGGGGCGTAGTCCTTCTCCTCTGGGGTGTGCGTCGTCGGTGTGCTGGACGTTGAATGAATCTGGGGAGTGTGGGTCTTTGTCTTTTAAGGGCTTTGGCGATCAAGACGCTGCCCGCTTCTTTAGCCCGGCGTTTCAAGGCTTGTCGGGGTGCTGTGCCTTCCATCACATCACCGGCCACGCGCAATCCACTGCGTACCGCTTGTTTTCCCACCGCTTTCACACCCCGTGTCACCATGGGTAAAAACGTTTTCACAATGCTGCCCAGGATGTTCCCCAATCCGTGACCGCGTTGCATGCGTGCCCCGCTAAACACGGGCATGTTTCCACCCGTTTGTTTCTTGTAGTAGTCGGCATAGCTGGGCGTATGGCACTGGTAAGGCACGTACATTATTCGAAGTGAGGAGAGCGAGCTTGTCGGAAAGCAAGTGTCAGCACCACTTTTCCTCGTTCGAATGGGATCGGTCGTCCCCTGTCATCTCTTATATCCACCGTGATCGTGTTGATATCGGTGTGTCGTACGGGCAGGTACATGATATGGTTGAAACTCTCGGTGGCTTGTTCACCATACGTCTTGGTAATGGGCACCACCCGTAACAGAGGTGTGTTCACATCACCCACAATATGGCTGTCCACGGCGTCCGAGTAGACGTACAGTGCGTACATACCTACTTTCATATCCATCAAATAATCCCCGTCGACAATGGTGGCCCCCTTGTAGACGGAGTGAGGCATCCTTAACATTTGCTGTAGTGTAGGACTGAGTTTCACATTCGCGTTAGCGGTCAGCATGATAGAGCTCCTGTCGTTGTGTACGTCGACATCGAACAATATCTCTCTCTTGATGTTCAAGGATATCAGGTGTGTTGCAGCACCCGTGCTGAACTTTAGGGCCTTGTACTCCATCAAGCCATTCAGACCCTCTACGAACGTCTGCGGTGTATCGTATTGGCCTTGGGGCAGCGTCAGTTTGTAGACTTTATCTTCGTAGGACACTTCGTACCATACTTCTCCGCCTTGTACATTGTACCATGAATAAGGGTATTGAATATCCACCAGTCCACATTCCCAGCGTCCCGGTAAATGTAACGGTTGGGGTAATTGCGTGACATACTTGGTCAAGGTGTTGCCAGGAAACACGTCGAATGAGCTATTACTGGGCAACGTCAGGTAAAACATGACGACGACTGAGTTGTTCTGGCTTCTGCACCGGGGTTTTATAGGAGTTATTAGTACGGTTCCCAGGTCTTGGGCGCCTTAACTCGGCGTCGTGATCGTCGTGGCTGTGGTATGGTCCGTATAGGGGAGGCATAGGGGTGAAATCGCCGTATTTTTTGCCGTGAGGGTGTTTTGGGCGGTGTCAGCGGTTGCCATTCACGTTCCCGGGTAGTGGGGAGACGTCGAGAGGGGGCTTGCATCCACTTCCAGCGTTCACGATTGCCTACCAATTCTTGAGGGATGTGTGTGTCTTTTAACGCTTGAGCAAAGGCTTCCCAGCCCGGGGGATTAGAGTGTTTGCGAGAACGCACCATATCGTTGATCAAATCCGTCATATGAGACCCCGGCACCACTTGGTTACGAATCAGCAATTTTCCTTCATTGTTCCAACTCATATCGGCATTCTGTTTCACCCGCTCCAACAATAAACGTGCCTTGGTCTTGAAGGCTTTAGGCACACTGGCCAACACTTCCTGTTCCAGTTCAGGTGAGGCCGAGGATGACGGTGGGGGTGGGAGTGGGGTAGGCGTGGTGGTGGTGGTGGTGGGAGGTAGTGGTGGCGTACTACTAGTACTACTTCCGCCTCCTCCTCCTCCTCTATATTGATCCATAAACGTCTGGTACCGGTTCAGCGTATGATGGTAGAGTTGAATTTTCTCGTGATCGGGGAGTCGACGTTGGAGTATATTATTCATCTCTTCATCCAGAGACTGGAGTTGTTGCACGGTGGCCGGGACGGGATAGGGAGATTGTAAACTCTGTAACAGTCGAGGTTCGACCAGCATCATTTTTTTCGTATGTTCCATTTAGCGTCCCAAGATGGACCCGAGTAACGGGCCCAGTACAGTAGCGGCTAAGGGAGCGAGGAGTGCGCCGAGAAATCCACCTCGCTGTAACACCTGTTTCTTTTTCTTGACACTGCCCGTTTTCTTGACCAACGTTCGGAGACCCGCCTTGTGCCGTTGCAATTTTCCTTTCTGCAGAGGACTGAGGGAGACATTGCCTTTTAACACATTATGGGCTACTTCACACAAACACCGTACCAAGTCGGGATCCGCGCCGCGCACCAGGGCCCGGGCTACTTCCGGGGGCGCGCTGCGTAATACCCGCAGAGCGGGCGCGTGCTTGCGTACGCGTGCAGACATGTTGAGGAATGAAGGCTAGAGTACGTTGTCTTTTTCTTTTATCCTCTTCTTTACTCTCATTTGGGGGTGTACACCGTCTGTAGTTCACCGGGAAAAATGAGGGTACGCAATCGCAGGGGTGAGGGCGTGTCTTGTTTCAAGTCGATGAGTAGATACCCATGCGCAGGTTGGGTCGCATCTTCAAAGGCTTCTCGTACAAAGGCCGTGTTCTTAGGGTACATCTGTTGAGCCAGGTGGGTAATTTGTGACGCGTCTCTGGGGTTTTTGAATAACACCACATACTGAGCATTCAAACTAATGTTCCGGTGTTCTTTGTTTTTACTGAAGAGATTCTGTACGATGTAGATAATGCTCAACCGCCGATGATGGCTGCCTTTGGTAAAGAGCCGGGTGATTCGAGTGTCCGTTTCCGTCATGAGATCGTCTACCACGACCAAGGTGTCTGGGGGTATATCTTCAGGCGGTAAACCTTCCACTAAGGTGAGTCCTGGGACACGGGCCAGTGCCTCATACGCGGGCTGCCAAGCGCCATAACACCACAGGATGCGAGCTAGAGGTGGTGAAATCAGGGCTGACCCATGTTGGATGAGACGTTGAACAAAGTGTGATTTTCCCGACCCGGTCGGTCCAGCGATGAGGCAGGTGAATGGATGCTGCCATCGCGGGTCCATTTCTTTAGGGTGATTTGCCGTTTAGAAGTCAGTTGTCGGGGCTGACGCAGGGGTAGTACTCGAAGGGATACCGTTGTCGGGGTAAACGGTGTGATTCACGGGGATCCACTTCAAATCTGTTTAGCGGCGTCGTAGTGGTGGTACTAGAGGGTAGAGTGGAAGGCTCGCTTCTCAGGGATGATGATGGAGGATGAGTTGGAGTAGTCGTAGTACGGATCGTCGTGGTCGTGGGCTGGATGTAGCGGGGTAACGTGATGGCTGGAGTAGACGATGTGGTGGGTGTCTGCGTTGAGACGTGACGGACCCTTGACGTCTTGGCTGGTGTAGGCAGTGGGGTCGTGGTCGTGGTGGATGATGAAGAACGCAGGTTGTTGTAACAGGATATCACGTACGCTAAATCGTAGAACACACCGGTAAATAACGTACCCAGAACCACGACTAGACACAACACAGTACCGACTTGTGCTTTTCGTGTTCTTAACAGTAAGGGTAGACGTGTACTATCCATGGTACAAATCCTATACTGAAGGCGGGGGGTGATAGGCGTTAGAATTTATAGACGTTTCATGTCACGGCCGGACACCCAGGAATTAAACGAACGAGGCCAGCCTTGCCATTTGACGAAATGATAGGGAATCCCACGTCGACGTTCCGTTTTCAAAATCTTTTCCACCGTGTAGTAGTCTTTCGGTGTTTTCACTATGGGTTGTAATTCTGCCTCGTAAAACGTGCCTTGCAGTCTCTCGCCTTGTAGATCTTCCAGTTGATAGACGTGGGGTTGTCGAGGTTTATGGCGCACGATGACAAAGTGTTCGTCACTCCAGTTCGGCAAATACCCTTTCTCAAATTGTCCTTTCACTTTACTGATCCGCACCGTATCTCCACGTTTGTAACGGGGTGCCGTCAGGGGTGAACTGTCTTCTGAGTACAGCGTAGCACGTACTTGATGTTCGTTCCGGTCTGTCACAGTACGGGGCGCTCGCTGAATACTGCGATGATAGGCCCGATTGTAGCCTTGTACCAGTTGAGAAAGTACATCCAGGTAGCGTCGCGTGTTTTGAGCCGTAAAATATTTGTACATGCGTCCTTTGAAGGTGCGATTAAAGCGTTCCACTACCGATGCTTTCGTCTCATTGTACGTGTGAAAAAAAAATACCTTCTTTTTCTTAAGAAAGGCTTAAAAGGGTCGGTTGAGAAATTCTGTGCCTTCATCTGTTTGTAAATAAAGAGGTTTGCGCCCCGTCTTGAAAATCTGCTGAAACGCGGCTATGAGATTCTCTCCTGTTTTGGTACGAACGGGTAGGACCCAGGCATGCTTGGATAAAATATCGATACAGGTCAATATGTACCGGTGTCCATCATTTTGAGGTGCAAATCGACTCATGTCTACTAAATCCGCCTGCCATTGCGCGTCGATCCCTCCCACGATGACCCGGTTACGACGAAAATGACGTCGGGCAGCTCGATGCAAACTATACGTATCCTGGGTTTTTAACCAGTCTCGAACTTCACTTCGACTAATGCCTTGGGCCGCTCGAGTCAATGCCCCCACACCACTATAGGCAGCGGCACTCGTCGGATTGTAATATAAATCAGTTAATACTTTGTTAATAGACGTCTCCTTTTTTCCCGACCGCCGCCGCATCACGGACTTCGTTCGCCCCGTCCGTGTCGATCTCTTCCCGGGGTGATACTGACTCTCTAGCCGCTGTGCATTCTTTACATATAGGCCTTTTTTTCCCCGCTGTAGTATCTGGTTTACAGAAACAAAATTCTGCTCGTCTTTCATGCGGTTCAGCGAACGCGTCTTCTATAGCACGAACCCACGCTAATTGCTCAGGTGATCGATCGTCCGGTGATAATAACTGGTCGACAATAGGCATTATTTTCTTCAAGGCTTCCCACACAGAAGGAGTTAGGCTGATACTGCGCGTATCTTTGTAGCGGCCCACACGTATGCAGGTGGGTGGTAGGGTATAGACGTACATGGCATTATCCAGGTGAACGAGCTCTCCGTCCAATTCTCCGCTCAATACCCGTTTAAACTTATTCCACCCATCACGCTGTAGTGTCACTGGATTCCATAGCATTTCAGCGGGCGTCCAGTAAATAGCTAGAGCGTCTTTCGCCAGTTTGACTTTATCTGCATAAACGTATAACCGCACACTCGGTGTAAGAGGCAAGATGGCTCGTAGTGGTAGCGACATGCTTGCTCTCAATGTCCAACGGTAAATGATACACACTCTGTCTCTTCCCCTGGTATTTATAGGGCTTATTCTGTGAGAGGCGGGTCGTGTGCAGAGAATACTTTATCGACCACGGGAACTATTTTTTGCAAAGCCGTCCACAGATCAGGATCCAGCGTAAATCCGCCTCGTTTGAGAGAGATCAATCGGGCAAAATAAGGGCCGCGAAAAATGTATACATCGTGATCCAGGTAAATACTATCGCCATCCAAATCAGCGAATAACACACGTTTTAAGGTCGTCCAGCCTTCGGGCGATAATGTGATACGGGCGGGTTGTGGCGTGCACCAACAGCGCGAATCATCATCAATGAGGTCGATGCGATCAGGGTATATGATTATGGTACAATCCGAAGTGAGCGTACGGGTAATGATGGATTGGGTTTCCGGGTATAGTACGTCGTCAACTTCGGTAATGATAGCTTTCAGCGCTGCCCATAATGCTGGCCAAAGCACAATACCGCTTGCGCCACACTGTTCTAACCGGGGAAAAAATGAATCCTCTCTACACCGCCGCAGGTACACATCCACGCCGACAGGCATAAAATCGACTTCGGGTTCTTGGCCTTGTAACACACGTGTCAATAGCGTCCACCCGGCCAGGCTTAAAGTTAATTTCACTTCGATCGGATGTTCCTCGATAAGGTGCAATTCATGCTCGTACACGATAAGAATTACTTTCGACGTCACTTGAAAGAACGCGAGCTCTTTGCCCGGCGATGCCATAATGAAGAATGACAAAAATACTAGCCCGACAAAAATTTATATAGATCGATTCTATTTTTCATTGTAAAATAAAAAAATACGCATACCCTGGGAAAATAAATTAATTTAACACTGCAATTTATTTTTTAAACGCTCCCCGAGTGCATCAATTAATAGTCTGGACTCATACTAGGATAAAAAATAAAATTAGTGCATTGCTAGACTAGATTATCAAGTCCTGATAATTATCAGAACAACCCATAGGGGCTGTGAGAGAGCCAAACCCGATTGTATGGGTTATTCACAAAATACCCGGCCGGCTTCTCTCAAGCGGTATTCATTATTGCGCATTCATCATGCATTTATGTGTATTCGTGTATTTACAGATTACCCGGCTGGCACTTTTCAAGCCGACCTCACTGCAAAATACTCGAATAATGAACAGGAGGACGCAACTCTGTTTTGACCTCAATATTCAAGCGGGAGTGTGTAGAATGTGCTTTCTCACCGTAAACGAAGACACTGTTTTCTTCATTTTTCTACAGTTCTCATGAACGAAACGAGCTGGAATTTTCAGGGCACGCGTATCGAGTACTCAGTGATAGACTTGCTCTATTTTTAATCCAGAAAATTAATTTATTTTTAATGGTCCGGGTTTTCCGTACTATGGCATTCGAACATTACGGCTCGAAAACCCGGTAAAAAATTAAAAATTATGACGTAATCAAGGACTAGACGGCTGAAATTTTTAATACGAGTCCCTGATTTATCTGAGATGAATTGGAACTAAAAAAATTCTACGGGGCTGGTATGTATTGTAAAATGATACGCGTTTATAATTCATAAAGAAACACACGTCAATTTTTCATGGCCTGAAAATGGGACCGCTTTCGCTGGCGTCCGCGTATTGTCTATATATAGTGACCCCTCTGGAATGGAATTACCACAAAAATTTTCAGATGTCTCGAACTGAAGCTAAGATGTCTACCACCAGAATCAACACCACCGTACCACGTCGGAATCGAAGAAGAGCCAACCGCTGGGTAGAGGGGTCGAGTGAGGAAGATGTACCGTATCTCACCCGAGAAAAAGAACGTACCATGAAGCGTGAGATAAAAGCCTTTTGGAAAAAGGAGTTCCGGGGCTGGCAGTCCATGCTGAGGGGGGAAGTGGGCGCCACGCACACTAGTACCGCAGAAAATGTTCGGGCCCTACTAAACGCAGCCCGAACAACAGTGGACGAGGCGGGGTGGTTCCATCTGCTATCAAGGGTAATGAACCAAGCCAGACCTACCACCCCGCCTCGGGTGCTAGCGGTCCAACCGTTTTCATCTTCACCACCGGCGCCCTTTCCCCTGCTCGACCTGCCAGCCCCTGTATTTGCGGAACCCCCGAACACTACGATCATTGCTCCGGCAAACTTTTTAGACGGGACCCAAATTATGGAGGATACGGATGAAGAAGAAGATGACCGAGAGGTGATGAGACGGATATACACCCGGCAACCCGATGGATACTTCACTGTCAGCCGGGTGGACTAAGACGGGGAGTAGACAGGCAAACTCCCTGGGACTACGGGGAGTAGACAGGCAAACTCCCTGGTGAAGAAAACACCATATCAAATTGAACCAACTGTCCTTTTCAGGACAAAAAATTCCTTCCGAAAGAGGAAGCTTCTTTAACTTGGGCACACCAATTAAAAAGCACAGATGTCCCACATTTCCCTTTCTTTTTTTAAAACTGCATTCACCCAAATAAACAATCCCTGTCCCAAATATCAAATGTCCTTGTCAGGACAAATCTCTATATATATATACACAGGATTTATTTTCTTTTTTCTCTCTATCCCCATTAATTTAATATTACACAGTCCGAGGGTATAACGGACTTTATAAAATTTTTAAAACCCCGGTATGAGGAGAAAATTTATTTTGATAAGAGTGGGGAATTTATTTGAACGAACACAGGGATGTAATCTCGTGTTAATTTTTTTGTGCATGGTTGGAAGTTCCCTTTCGGAAAACATGGTTGGTTTTTAAAAAAACCGTTGGAATATGTAAATATAGCCATTTACATCGTTGAGAGGGCCAGTCTTCTATCAGCACATACGGGACAGGTTAAAGGTAGTAATTCACACTGTACGGGTCTGTTGTCCGGTACACAGGTGGGTATTCCGGCTCGACGATGGATGCAAATTTCACATAATCCTTGATGGCCACAAGGACCGATCGCATATTTTGCAAACGGGTTAGCACATTCAACGCAGTGTATATACAAAGCTTTTTTTCGTTCGGTGTGGCATCCCAAGGTTGATGTTGTAATGGCCCAAACATAATACGCTGCGTCGTGGATTTTTTTTGGCGTTATTTTCTTGATGTTCTCTGTTATTCGGCTTGGCCTTGTAGCTTTTCTGTTTTTCCTGTCTTGTGGCCTAGTTGTGTTTTGTCTTGCGTCTTCCCTCTTCAAATCTTCTTCTGTTTGTCTTGCGTCTACCCTCTTCAAATCTTGTTCTGTTTGTCTTGCGTCTACCCTCTTCAAATCTTGTTCTGTTTGTCTTGCGTCTATCCTCTTCAAATCTTCTTCTGTTTTTCTTGAGTCTTCTTCTTTTTCTTGTACCGTTTCGTCTTGTTTCAACAGCGTTGCTAGCAGGCTGTCTATCTCGTCTATACGTGGGTTTTCGGCTGGATTAACATCGGTGGGGGCTGCAAGGTGGAATAAGTTACTCGATGTTTCTGCAGGGTCTTGGTCTGTCGTAGTTGCAGGCTTGTTCCGGGGTGGTGATGGTGGAAATATTTCCTTCATTAGTTCAGCTATCCAGGGTTCGTCCTCTACCAAATTAATCATACCGGGGAGGAGTTGATTCTCATCATTTGGCAACAAGTCGGCTGTATCAATATCCATGATTTCAGTCCAGGGTGGTGTCTCCATGACTGGGTCCTCAAGTGTGAATAATTAAAAAAATTCTGAGCTATTTATAGTGTAAAAGACGCGGACCCCGGCGAGCGCACTCTAGCTGTAGGCTATATTTTTTTACGACAAAATATTTGTGTTTCAATGGTATCAATGTGAAGCATTTCACGTCAGCTTCAATTTGATACCTCACTCGACCCACTACCTCCAAAATAAAAAAAATCTTCGTACACCAGATGTTGATATCGATATTAAAAAATAGCCTTTTTGGAGCTAGGAGAGCCCCTAGTGGCCCGATGGAGCCGAGTGAGGTATCAATGTGAAGGTGAGATGAAGGGCTATCTGATGGACTGGTGTGGGTTGAACTATCAGCATTCTGCTTATGCGCAAGAATGGAAATAGACGTTTTTGGAGCTATTTGACTATTAAAAAAGGGGAAAAAATGAACACTAAGCATTTTTTTAATTACTATTTTTTTATTAACACACAATGAACGTATTCACAATTGAATTTAATACAATTATATGTAAGTATTGAATTTTTTAATACAATTAACAGTGAAAAAAACAATCTCTCCAGATCAATACATGTTTTCCTTGTTCTCAATAGTTCGTCAACAAGACTTGTTTGAATTCATCATCATCTTTCTGTCCTTGGTGGGCATAGATGTACGTCACAATCTCTTCACGTGGGATTTTGGAAGGACAAGCCGCTACCATTGCCAGGGCAATTTCCGTCTCGGTCACAGCCTGTAGTGCTTCAGTGAGGTCCGCGTATGAGGCTACCAGAGTGTTCAGGTGAGGTCTGATGAGCTGCAGGACTGTGTCAATGTACTTCTCATATATATAGCTCGACACTTGGTAGGCCAGAGTTTGACTAATTGTACTGGCAAGACTCTGCAACTGCCGCCACGCCGTTAATTTCAATGTGACACCTTGAGGACAAGCCACCAGCTCTTGCGTATCTAAGCGTTTTCGCCATTTTCGAATATGCACCAAGAGCTGGTCGTTGAAATAAGCACAACTCACATAGATGTCGTCACCCACATGAAATTTCGCTTCGTCATTTCCCTGCTCGCGAATAACCGCATCGATGGCGTTATCAAGGGCCTCCAGTTTTTGCCAGGTGTCCAAGTTCAGGGCAATATGCTTACCAGGTCTGTCGTTAAAGCCCGATGCATTAAAATGCACTTCTTCGTCTTTGACACTCACCGTCAAATAAGGTGAAAGCTCCCAAATGTCCTTGTGGGCTGTCTGGTGAGCCGCTTCGATCAGATTGTTGATGTCCTGAACAGACAGAGGAAGTTCTTGTTTCACAGACACTTGCTGGGGTACTACTGGAGCCTCAATCACTGGTATTACTAACGTTGTTAGACGGGGACGTTTGGGGCGTCCAGCACGTTTAGCAGGTGTACTCTCGGGGGTAGTGTGCGTACGTTTGCTGGCTGTACGCTCTGGGGTAGTGTCCATCACTAAGATATCTTCATCTTGTATAACGTCGTCGTCGGCTTCAAGTAGATCTGCTAGTTCGGCATTTCCAGTGATCTTCAACGCCGTCACGAAGGCTAGAAATCCATAGTAAGTAAATTGCCGTACCTCATCGATGAGGGCTGTGTTTTGTGCTGAAGGGGTTTTCTCCGCCATGATTTCTTCGACACGCTGTTCCAGGAGTATGTTTTCCTCCGCCATAAGGAAATCACATAATTCATCCACATGCTCCATCTCATCAATCAAACGAACACGGTACTTGGCAAGCCTGGCTAAAAATAATGATGATGACGTCATGACTATGGGCTGTGAAAAACTATTACGGAGTAATAGTCTAGTGAATTGGCACTGGTAAAATCGAAAAAAGTAAATGGGTCTCTACAGCTGATACAAGTAGGCAAACTGGCTGGATGGCTGGCTGGCTGGCTGGCTAGAGGTGAATCAAGCAGGCAGGCTGGCAGAGAGAGACAGGCAGGCAGGCTGGTCAGGTCAAGTAAGTGACAATGGTACGCAGAGGAGTGCATTGAATACACCCTTGCCCTAAAAATGGACTCCTTTTATAGCCAATTGAACCTCATTTGCATATTTTCAAAAGGGTGGACAACCACAGGCCGCCATTTTGAAACACACCACCCCTAACACACACAAACAAGCCGCCATTTTGAAAATATCCAAATGAGGGCTGGGGTGAGGCAAGTGCAATTGTCCACCATTTTGAAACCGACCACCCACAACATACAAAAAGAAGCCGCCATTTTGAAAATTAAGCCACCCTGAGGGAAAAACCCAAAGACCTCATTTGCATAATGTGGACAACTACAGGCCGCCATTTTGAAAACGACCACCCCTAACATACAAAAACAAGCCGCCATTTTGAAAATATGCAAATGAGGACTGGGGTGAAACAAGTGCAATTGTCCACCATTTTGAAACCAACCACCCCTCACATACAAAAACAAGCCGCCATTTTGAAAATATGCAAATGAGGGGTGAGACAAGTGCAATTGTCCACCATTTTGAAACCGACCACCCCTAACACACAAAAACAAGCCGCCATTTTGAAAAACCCAATCACCTCATTTGCATAAACTCATTTGCATCAACTCACGCATGCGCACACACACCATTCCAGCCCAAAAATAAATTCTGCGCATGCGCAGTGAGGCGCTATTAACTCCAAAGACTTGATGTATACTACTCCGAATGATACTTTTCACTTTTGGTCAAATATATAAACTCTAAATGTTACAGAACGTTTCTGTCAGTTTCCACATGTTTGTCGCTTCCGGTAAAGTTTGAAAGTTACAGCGCGTATGAATATACTTTTTTGACCTAGTTATGAGGCTAGCTAAGAGAAACCTTGTTCTCATGTGAATATTGCGGTACATTCAATAATATATATAAATTCTGATACTGTATGTAATGTTGAATTGAAGGTTATTTACAGTTATTATAGGTAATTTATTTCAACCAAAAATGAATTCTGTCTTCTTTCTGATTTTGATCATTGTTTCTGCTATACTGACTGTCAACTCGTTTCTGCATATAAAACTGGGGTAAGAATCGAGGCCTGTGCACTACCCTAGATTTGAATGCTGCATCATCCAACATAGTCCTGCGGAAATACCGCTAAATATGACCGACAAAGTTAATATAAATACAGGTATATGATAAAAAGGTTATCAAGGTACTGTGTGTTCCGGGACGTCGTATCAGCTCTCGTGCTCTGAGATCCGATCGCCGTATCGACCTCGCCCTGCGGGCTCGGTCGATACGGCGATCGGACCTCAGAGCACTCGAGCTGATACGACGTCCCGGAACACACAGTACCATGATAACCTCTATATATTGGCCTCTGAAGGCGACAGTCCTCGAGGGCAATCTATAATGTCCTCTGGAGGCGATAGCCGCCGAGGGCGATGTATATTGTCCTTTGGAGGCGATAGTTTCCCGAGGGCGATCTATAGGGTCCTTTGGAGGCGATTGTCCCCGAGCACAATATATAATGTGCTATGAAGGCGATAGTTCCCGTGAACAATCTGTAGATTTCTCTGGAGGCAGCAGTTTCCGAGGGCGATATATAGTCTCCTCCAGAAACGATTGTCCCCGAGTGCAATCTATAATTTATTCTGGAAGCGATAGTCCCCGAGGCCAATCTATAGTGTCCTCTTGGGGCGATCGTCCCCAAGGGAAATCTATGATGTGCTCTGCAGGCGATATAGTCAGGTGGCTTAGGGTCATTTTCGAAAATTACCGTTACAGGCCGGATAAAAGCGCCATATTTTGCATGATGCTTCCTTAAGGGCTAGTGATAATTTTCAGCCTAGGAGCCCTCTTGACTTTCCTATAGAATTCACGTGAAACACAGAAATCCAAGATGGCCGCCACAGATGATAAAATATCGATTTTCTTGCTCTCTGTGTCTTAGGAAGGCCAAATTGCTATCAAATTATAGGTTACTGAGGTGTTTGAATCCGATTTGTTACAAATATACACATTACCTAGAGCTAATTATTACCAGCAACTGAACCCTACTCAGAATCGAGTATTTTGAGTCTATTAGTTGCATTCTTGGGAAGATGGGGCGAGGGGTGTTCGCTACCTATCTATTTTCGTTACTCCCCGGGCTAGAGGACTGAAACTTTCTATACTATATACCTTGGCCAACGTCTACCATAAAATGCTTTCAAAAAAATCAAGATGACCATCATGATGACATCACGGTGACGTCATTTGGTCGGAAGACATATTTCCGCCGATGTTTTTTACAACGATTTTTCTCTTAAAATACCAATGCGGTGGAGAATGATTATTTAGGCTAAATAAATTAGTTTTATGCACTTGTGGGCCAGAAATGTAGTAAATAATGGACGGAAAACAATGACAAATGCTACTTTCTGAGGGCACCTCATTGCAAACATTGTGAATTAAGCCATGATCTTTACACTCAGGTGTAGACGACCGACCAAGGACGCCAAATGTAAGTTTTGATGGCATTGTTTGTTAAAATGGGTACCCATGCTAAACTAATTCTTTGTGCGGTAGGGTTCAAGGTGGAAACGAATAATATACTATGGAATATTATATTGAGCTAATTTTTAGCCCATTTCCATAATTCTAGTGATTAACCATCATGCGTTAATTCAAAATGGCGATCATGTGGGGTTACCCGTCAGTTACGCCTCTACAGTTTGTTCATATAATATGCATTATTCTCTGATCATTGTGAAAATTTGTTAACATCAGTGGATCTCACATCAAAGTCTTAACTCCTTACACCTATTTAGGGTCTGTTTGCAGAAATATGATGGTTTATCTCAAAATAGCGAACCTGGGGTATTCTGAAAGTCACACTTTTTCATGTTGCTCTAGAAGTTCAAAGCATTATTCTCAGTTCACTCAGTTCTCTATGCATAGCCTGAAATCTTCTGTCCGTTTTGAATCTATTTACATATCCCTATGATCCATATTTGATGGTGAAATTCAGAATGGCGGTCATATGGTGTCATCTGAAAATCAAACGTTTCATGTTGCTCGTATACATGTAGTTCAAGCCATTATTCTTAGCTCATTGTCCAAATTATCGAAACCGAGAGATCTCTGACCATAGTGGAATATCTTGCACCCATTTCGAATCTACATGTATTTACATATATCTAAGAATTGATGGCCAAATTCAAAATGGTGGCCATATAGAGTTCTTAGCTCATTTTTCAAATGTATCAGAACCGAAAGATCTCGGAACATGGCCTGACATCTTACGCCTATATTAAATCTATCTACATATGCCTGAGATTTTATGGTGAAATTCAAAATGGCGGCCATATGGGGCCATTTAAAATCATACTATTTCATGTTGCTCATATTGATCAAGGCATTATACTTGATCTCACATCATAGCCAAATACCTTGTGTCCATTTTTAATCTAATTGCTTGTCTTCAGATTAAAAATGGTGGTTAAATTCAAAATGGCGACTACAAGGAGCCATCCGGAAATGCCTGATTTTTTTCATGTTACTCGTATAATGCATGGTATTATTTTCAGACAAGGTACAAACTTGTTTAAATTGAGCAGAATAACACCATAGCTTATCACATTTTATTCTGTTGGCATAATCTTCAGCTGAGAATACAATTGTTAACTTCAAAATAATGACCACGTCGGTTTATATGGGACTTATTCAAGGTATTGTGTTTACATGGAGTTGAAAGTAACAATTTCGCAAAGCCAAGTCTATTCACAATACAGATCGATCTGTCTATTTATGAACCTAGTTTGGCTCTATTCTTATAATCATCAGCTAGAAAAATAATTCAGGAATTCAAGATTGCAGACATAGGGTCATCCGAAACTCTTGCTCAATTTAGTCAATGTTACTCGTCAAATTCAAAGCGATTATTTTTAGCTCGAAGCAGATATTGCTACAACTGAGCTGTTTCACACTATAGTTGGTCATTTTACATTTTACGGTTAAAACGTCCAATCAAATGCCCCTTTTGTACTATTCTCTGTATGCGCATGCGCAGATGGACGGCATTTCCACTACATACCAGTCGGACTGTATGACACATCACCTCACACGACCCATTGGGACCACGGATGGTCCACCTAGACCCCAAAAGGTACATCCCACATCTACCTATGCACCACACTTGCGCAGTCAGAATTTTTCAGCGAAATTCATCCAATAACCTCGGGACACCTCCATCGTACTCCACAGCATGAGACAGAAAAAAAAAGTCCATGGGTGGGTTCCCAATGGGCTTATTTAGCTGGATAATAGAAGTATATGTCGGGGACCCGCCCTCTAGTACTTGAGATGAATCAGGGTATTTTCAACCTTGCCTATTATACTGACTCGCGACCAATTGGATAAAGTGCCAGTCTTTGGTGTCCGCATTGCTGGTTCTACTTCCACCAGGGTCATGAGGATTTCCCTTCTCCCTGGGATGTAGGTTGACTATCTGAGATCAAGCTCTCCGTATCAGTAGATAGACTCTCAGAGGTCTCTGTTTCGGTATCAGTCGGTGGACTATCAGCAGTCTCGAAGTCTATCGCTATGCATGGGGATTTTCCTTCTCTCACTGGCTAGAGAGGCTATAGCATATATGGGTAGAACATTGACGTGGCAAGATAGGATAGACCTCTAAGGTCAAGTACCCTCCGGGCATTCCCGGAGCTGACCGAACATTCCCAAAGATTCCCAGTAATTCAAACGGATCGACTGCTCCATTAACATTGACGTCACTGGGAAGCCAATTCACATTGACTGGGGACTTATCAACCGGTGCCGGAAGTGACTGCATCACCACCGGAAGTTCCGGTCCGGACGTGACCTCGGAACGGAAGTGACCTTTGACCCGGAAGTGACCTTTGATCCGCAAATGACATCAGCTTCGGCCACATGATGTCATCAGCCTCAGCCTTAGTGCGTGGGAATTTCACCTTTATATACTACTCCAATATCTCGAAATTCGTCCTCCAGCGGTAAAAAGTAAATGCAATTATGGTAGTCTATTGGAAGCATTGCTATGCATGCCCAAAACCAGGTTAAATGGCCCCAGAACGTTTACTTTGGAACTATGGGGCCTTGTCGTGTCTCCTATAATCCAAGATTTTATCACATATGTCGGCCATCTTGGATTTTGGAAATTCCGAAAAATTCAGGAGGGCTCCTAGGCTAAAATTGAATAATAAGCATAAAGGAAGCTACTTGCCAAATTTGGTGCTTTTATCCGCTCTGTAACGGTAATTTCGCTAAGCCACCTGACTAATAGTCCCCGAAGCCAATCTATGGTGTCCTCTGGAGGCGATAGTCTTCAAGGGCGATATATACAACCACCCCTCGCTGGGGGTCTAATAACACCCCAGCCACCAGTCAGATTTTTGGACCGGATTCGGGGCCTTCGCGCACATCGCCGGAAGTGACATCATATATAGTAAGGGAGCGTGTCAAAAGTTTTGACGTTCAAACTAAAAGAATGCGTCAGAAAATGAACAGGTGAACGTTCTTTTTCTTCCAGCAAACGAACGTTCGACAGTCAGAAAATGAACACTACCCCGTCAGAAAAAATGAACGTCAGAAAAAGAACGTTCTTTTTTGAACGTTCAAATTATTATGTATGATAGCTGTCAGAAATCGCTGAAGGGCTCACAATACGGCTATCGTGTGTCGACTCTTTATTAGAATGAAAAATAAAACAAAACAAAACGAAAACAGAACACTCGAAAAGGCAGCGCAACTGTATTTATATTGCACTAGCTTTCGTAGGTATATAACCCACTTCCTGTGAAGAAGTAATTTCCTTCTTTCAAAGCAACTATTGCAAAGATTTGACGTTTATCTACAGCAAATTTAATAAATGTATTTACTATAATAAAAGTGGATCTTTCGTGCATATTCTGGGGAATTATTTACCGGGAACGAGCGACATATAGGAACTAACGCGCCGCGTGTATTATTTTTTGGGAGAAAACGAGATGAAACTATATAATATTAAACTTCGACAGAGAAATATCACCATACTGATTTGGTTTTATTAAAAGTCCGATGTGACCAAATATCGTAAAGAATGATAGAATAATCGGGTGAACAAGTTGGTGAATTAAGCTCCTTAGAATGTTCGTAATTTGAAGAAATTTGATAGACAAATAAAGACTTCGTTGTGATATCAAACCACACATTATTATATTACGTATTTGTATGACATTTATATAACAAATTTGATACATGGCATTCGACGGATGTTGATCGCGATTGTTAAATTATTTGTCAACCGTATATGCTAAACCCCTAGGTGTCCCCCATCGTCCTGTCTGACCTACTCTGTATATTGATCGTGCGTAACGCACGTGGGCCCCCCGTCTGCCCAGGAGGCCCAGAAAGGGTGAGAGCTCAAAGTCGGTTGCATACAGAAACCTGCTTGCGATGTATACTATTATAAAATGCGTGGAGTCAAATCTACTTTCCCGCAGCGCGGCCTTCCTCTGTTATAGAATTTATTGTAACTTACCATGTGCTTTGCATTGTTTATGTACATGTATTCAGTGCATTCTGTAAAACCTAGAGTGGTGTGTCCGATGTCTGCGATTGATAATAATAATTTAATAAACGGATGATATATGGAAGGACAATGATAGAATTGTTTCTCTGTTAAGGGCCTACTTGTCCCGGTCACGGCTTCAGTGTTTTGTCGCCACCTATTATTATCTTAAATTATCTGAAATCGTTGAATGCTGTAAAATAGATAACTGTTAATTGATCTTTGTTTATATAAGAAAATACGTGTGTTGGCTTTTTTTGTTTCAAGTCATTTTCGCTGGCTATTCAAAATCCGCCGTTGATACCGACCGGTTCGATAAAAATGCTGTTGTCAAACAATCACAGTGCTAAAAGCCTTCAAAGCCAAGACTGTATAGTCCAGATTTCTTATCAATCATGTGATTCTTCATAGCTTTATTGATCAGAATACGATATTAAAATCAACCTTATATGTACATCTATTCAAGGGGCTTTCCGAGATGGCTCATTTTGACACCAAATAATAAATATAACGAATAGCATTTAGAACACCGCAAGATGTTAAATTAAATGGAAACGACAATATTATGCCAGGGTTTCAAATGTTGACAGTGTCAGTTACGGCCTGCCAGGAAAATCCCGGGTGGCCATTTGGTGTGCATAAAAAGCAACCTGGACCTGAAGAATATCACTATTTTCCCATACGAACAAAAATTAGTAGCGGTTTAGAAATCTGATGCAATGAAGGCGCACACAACTTACAACTTGATTTACCCGGGAACGGCAACCGACTTTGAGCTCTCACCCTTACTGGGCAGACGGGGCCCACGTGCGTTACGCACGATCAATATACAGAGCAGGTCAGACAGGACGATGGGGGACACCTAGGGGTTTAGCATATACGGTTGTCAAATAAGTTAACAATCGCGATCAACATCCGTCGAATGCCATGTATCAAATTTGTTATATAAATGTCATACAAATACGTAATATAATAATGTGTGGTTTGATATCATAACAAAGTCCTTATTCGTCTATCAAATTTCTTCCAATTACGAACATTTTAAGGAGCTTAATTCACCAAATTGTTCACCCGATTATTGTATCATTCTTTACAATATTTGGTCACATCGGACTTTTAATAAACCACATCAGTATGGTGATATTTCTTTGTCGAAGTTTAATATTATATATAGTTCATCTCGTTTTCTTCCAAAAAATAATACACGCGCGTTAGTTCCTTTTTGTCGCTCGTTCTATAATTCCGGGTAAATAATTCCCCAGAATATGTACGAAAGATCCACTTTTATTATATTAAATACATTTATTGAATTTGTTGTAGATAAACGTCAAATCTTTGCCATAATTGCTTTGAAAGAACGAAAGTACTTCGTCAGAGGAAGTGGGTTATATACCTACGAAAGCTAGTGCAAAATAAATACACCTGAGAAAATGAACATGCGAAAACGAACGTGCGAAAATGAATGTCAGAGTGCATTGAAAAATGAACGTTCATTTTAAAATGAACGTTCAAAAAATGAACGTTCAAAAAAATGAACGTTCAAATATGAACGTTCGACTGTTCATTTCCTGACGCTGATGTGTAAAATGAACGGCCTGACGCATGCGGAAATGAACAGTCGAACGTTCAAATATGAACGCGTTCGCGTCAAAACTTTTGACACGCTCCCTAAAATAGATGTATACCGAACATTTCGATTACTTTTCAAGTCTGCATAATACCTCTGTTGACCTAGCGTTAAAAAGAATTATCTGGAAATAATTTCCCATGTTTATCTGGACAGAGCATATGAAAAGTAGTTCGCTCATGTGCAACACTAAAGGAGTTGTTCGGCTGGATTCAAACTGAACCGTGCGTTGGTTGGTTTCCCCTATACGTCATAGCAACGTAGTAAAGGTCAACTTCCGCTATTGGTGGCAGGGATGGTAATGGAGCCTGCGAAATGGAGCATGCGCTGTGGGGAGGTTGCGATATATAGTCTCCTCTGGAGACGATTGTCCCAGAGCACAATATATGATGTGCTCTGAGGGCGATAGTACCCCAGGGTAATATAATGTTCTCTGGAGGCGATGGTCCCCGAGGCTTTAATCTCGAAGGAAGAGACAAAATTTATTTAGTATACCGAATATGCTCGGAAAAATAATGATAGCGCATGGTATGTCCACCTGTTGTTCCCTTCTGACGTTGATCTTTCCAATTTTCTGCCTTTCTCAAATTTTCAAGATTTCACTTTCGCATTTTCTCTCTTTTCTTGTCATCCTCTTAGATTCATTTTCGATTTTTTTTTTCATTTATTTTCAAGAAACTGCAATCACTCCGATACGAAAACGCTGGAAATCATTTTCAAGAGACAAGAACAATTCAAACGACCACATGAAAACACTGAAAATTAGCGAAAACCTCGAAAATTGCGTGAAACATCAGAAATAGCAAAAAACACAGAAAATAATATCCACCGCGGTGGTAATAATATCCACCGCGGTGTAAATAATTTCCACCGCGGTGGTAATAATATCTACTGCGGTGATAATAATATCCACCGCAGTGGAAATAAGTTGCACCGCGTTGAAAACAATTTCCACCGCGGTGAAAATAATATCCATCGCGGTGGTAATATTATCCACCGCGGTGATAATAATTTCCACCGCGGTAAAAATAATTTTCACCGCAATGGGAATAATATCCTAATAACCTAATACCGTGGTGGATATTATTACCACCGCGGTGGAAATTATTTTCACCGCGGTGGAAAATATTACCACCGCGGTGGAAATTATTTTCACCGTGGTGGATATTATTACCACTGCGGTGGAAATTATTACCATCGCAGTGGAAATTATTTTCACCGCAGTGGAAATTATTTCCACCGCGCTGGAAATTATTTTCACCGCAGTGGAAATTATTACCACCGCTGTGGAAATTATTTTCACTGCGGTAGAAATTACACCGTGGAGGATATTATTTTCTGTGTTATTTGCTATTTCTGATGTTTCACTCAATTTGAGGTTTTCGCTAATTTCCAGTGTTTTCATGTGGTCGTTTGAATTGTTCTTGTCTCTTGAAAATGAATTTCCAGCGTTTTCGTAAGGAAATGGTTGCAGTTTCTTGAAGAGGATAACAAGAAAAGAGAGAAAATGCGAAAGTGAAATCTTGAAAATTAGAGAAAGGCAGAAAATTGGAAAGACCAATGCATGGCCCTAACAAGCCACCGTAATATTACCCTGCCGGGACGACTGAAACAACAGTGGCCTCTCCGGTCGTTACCTTGGCTATGCCATGTGGTATCTCCTCTCAAGGATATGCTGTGCGCGTCCAGTCAAACTGCAAGTTTTTCAACAGATGTACCGCTGTATATGCTAATAAGCAACAACGGTACAGTATATCCGCATTTCCAAGCAATAGTATTACGACACGTGGATATAATCTTTCTCGAAACGATACACCGAAAAGTATCTTTTCCTAGTCCGAAAAAGTAGCCTACGCTTCCAGAAAGACAAATCGCTGTATGAAAAGTTCGAAAAATATTTTGGTTTTTATTCATAAAACAAATAGCATGATTCCCTGTGATGTTGTGAGAATAAATGATGTGGTTTGATGTTAGCTCCATGAGACACCAGTGCACGAGGCGGAAACCGGCAGCTACCCATTACGAGGCGTGTCTTTCACTATTTTTCCCTCGGCGTCCGTGGGGACCCTCACCCTCTCAGGGTCCCAGTCCCGGGTTGTCCTCGACCCCTCGGGTGTGTTCACTGGCTATGGATGAAAAACAAAATCATAACACTTGTAAACATTAAATGATTACATAGTATAGTACAAATAATTTGCAAAAACACGACTGTTTGTGCATATTCAGAATTTTATACTGTAAAACATGTGATTTCGCGGGCATTTTATTTTCGCATATGGCGTATATCACTCACCCACATGCAGACCTTTGAGCTAAATGGGCGTTTAATTGATAGGCCTGCAAGTTACAAGAGAGTAAAAACCTGTTTGTCTAGTGGGAATATTCGCGAAAATTACATGCACCAGAAAGACCCCTTCAGATTTGGAAAAGCCTGATATCGTGCCTCATAATCCGACAGATTTTGAATTTATTTAATATTTTCAATAAATCGCAATAAATACGACTTGAGAGAAAGCGCAAACTATATTTGAACTTCAGATTTATTTTTATTGTGGTAGCGACCGCGTGGCAATGGCTTATCCTTTCAGGGTGATGTCATATTGTATGTTCAAAAAGTTTCATTTATTTATTTATTTATTTATTTTTTTATCTTTTTTTTATTTTCAGGGAAGTCGACTAAAGCAGTATTCCAACTGCTATTTGGCCTAATTACATTTTTATTTGCGAATTGGTTACCGAGGTACTCGCGAAAATTACTCTCTCAAAACTATAATGTGTAGGCCTACAAAACGTACACAAACTGTGAACAGAAAGTACACCGTTACTATGAGAAAATTATAATAAAAAGTGGTGTGTACAATATATACACATTAATGTGTAATTTTTCTACAGGAAAATTGCATCCATACACTAAAAAACAAATCTTTAAAATTTAATGAATATTCCCCGACTATTACTCCAGTGCATGGAATATTCCTTAAAATTCAACAAGGAATATTCCGTAGCATGTTATGAAATTTCCTTAACATGGTGGGCAATATTCCTTAGTTATGTTAAGGAATATTCTGCTGATGTAATAGTCGGCAAATGCAGAGTCATCAGTTCTGGTCATGTTTCTTCTGACAAAGACGTACAGAGTATACAGACCTGCATTACGGAGGACGATGAAGAGTAAGTACACACAAATGTGGCAATGTACGGAACGGTAACATAAATTATATTGCCGTGTGACTGCAATTTCTGGGAAGAAACTGTATTTGAAGGACTATAAATGACTATGTAGATATATTCGGTATTATTTCAATCATATACGAATCTAGCGTGACTTGTGTACAAGTGGATCAATATGGACGAAGGGCTAGTTAGCCAAGTTGACATGGCTTCGTTCGTTCCTTTACTACGCCATGATGCCTCTCAATGAACTTACATGTAAAGTCCGGGATCACAGGCTCCGTGGGTCGTTCGGCTCTATCCGACAATAAAACAACCTTTCCCAGCTCTCTGTCCATTTGTTTTATCAAATTCGGCAAAGAGTTTGATTGCCGTGAAGAGCTCATCGGTCTGCAATCAGTCTTCAAACATCAACAGTCGGTTGAATTCTCCGCCATTATCTTTGTACATGTCACGTGATCAGCAACGTATCGTGCCCACGTGACCGGCCGTATGAAGATAATGGCGGAGAATTCAATCGACCGTTGATGTTTGAAGACTGATTGCAGATGAATGAGCTCTTCACGGCAATCAAACTCTTTGCCGAATTTGATCAAACAAATGGACAGAGAGCTGGGAGGGGTTGTTTTATTGCCGGATAGAGCCGAACGACCCACGGAGCCGTGTGATCCCGGAGTTTACATGTAAGTTCATTGAGAGGCATCATGGCGTAGTAAAGGAACGAACGAAGCCCATTCTCGTCTCGCGAGACTCCCTACTGCGAGAAAGAGTCTCACGTGTAAATGGGAGCCATCCCCCCACAATTTGGGGGGTGAGTAGGCGGCGTATGATTTTCACCGTCTGTGTCCGGCTTGTCATTGACCTGCTGACTCCGCCGAGTTAGAAGCGAATTGCTAAACATAACGTGGGCTATATAATTGGAAAATGACTCTTTCCGTTTCGGAGCATATCAATCGCGAACGAATTATTGTCGGTATGTATACTTGGCCGTGAAAGCGAGTTATTTAATACAGGAAGTAGTTCGAACAGTTCCGATCCATTCTCAAAGAGAGCCGTGTCTACCGCAAAAAGGTACATCTTCGGAAAATTTATCCCAGGTTCTTAGCGTGAGATGTACTTGATCAGGGCAAGGCAGTTGCAGCATTTCTGTTCTTCATTCACTACATAGTACTGTTCACACGCCCTATGATATGTACTTTTGTTGCTATCATTATGCAAGTTTTGTTGTTAAAAAAATAAAACTGAACGTTGAACTTTATTTATGGCCTACTCCATGTACTCGTTTGAAGCAGCAGACATAAATTTAGTTGACCTAGATTCGGCATTGAAGATCAACCATTGAAACGCGGAAAACAACGAATTACGTTAATTATACCGTATTTTCGCCTGCATGTTGTCTGATCGTACTATTCTTGTTTATCTGATGATGCTAAACAATAATGATCTTGTGATCTTTGGGTTAGGTCATAAATTTTCTGAAGATGTACCATTTTGCGTGTCTACCCGCGGGAGAATAGTCCCGGTCGAGCGAGTGATGTCATGCTGCCTCGCTTTGAGATTGGAGATTCAAAAATGTCACCAGTTTACATGAGAGTCGCTTTGGTCTCCCGCGGGTAGACACGGCTCTCTTTGAGAATGGAACGAAGCCATGTCAACTTAGCTAAGGGCTAGTTCGCCTTCACAATGATTTCGAACGTCGTTTAAAATTCAACGCTGCATTGAAATCAGTAAGGAAGAGTTCATCAAACAATCTTGAAATTATACATAATAAATATATCGAAACTAAAGGGCTTGAAATGAAGTATCTGGTAATGATCCAGTGATTATACAAGATGAATATATAATCTGCTACAAGCAAGGGAGATAACCAGAAAAAATATCCCTCAACCAGTCCGTCGTTTGCGTACACTTCGCCATCCATAAGATGGCTTGCGAATCGTGTGTCTCCATTACCGCGGAGCGATATCCGGTACTTTACCGGATTCTGTTCGGCCTTCATCCGGCGGAGAACAGACTCGAGAAATCTGATAAATTACAGGTATTCATACCACTTCTGAAACAGATATTACCTGAGCTTACAAAATATATAGGTATGAATAACTTTCGTATCATACAAGAGGTTTGGTGGATCTGTAATTTTGAACAAGTAGGACATCACATTACTCGAAAATGGCGAGTTACGTTGGGGTTACGCGTATAGAGGGAGGGTTAGAGATTCACGTAGCCCAAATATATACTCTTCCTTTGTGCAGTGATGAGATGTAATTTAGCACTAGCACGTGCAATCAGGTAATCTCGTCTTCATACACAAGTCGAAGTGTGAACGCACTATACGGAAAAGTCGACTGGTGTATGAACATGGGTAATCTACTCCTTGAATTCGGCCTTGGTATCAGAAGAATCGTTAACTCTCCCTCTCTCAAACATAATCAGTTATAACATCCTCTGATATGAGCGACAAAAGCTTTCTGTGTGAAGTTACTAACACTTGCATGTGATTGTCTGGAAGTATTGCACGCTTCAAAACCCGTAAATATTTAGTCTGTTCTCAGCCATGCCAAGCTACTTACGTGCAGATCGGGATGATGTTAGTAGTAGTATAAGATGATTACAGACCGCATTTTGCCGGGGGAGATAACTCTTGCATCCACCAGGGGGCGCTGTTTTGACCTGTGGCTGTGTGGTGGTGGTGGTGGTGGTGGTGGTCAAAATGGCGGCTTGTGGGAGGTGGTGGTGGTAGTGGGTTCAAAATGGCGGCTTGTGGGAGGTGGTGGTGGTGGTGGGTTTAAAATGGCGGCTTGTGGGAGGTGGTGGTGGTGGTGGGTTTAAAATGGCGGCTTGTGGGAGGTGGTGGTGGTGGTGGGTTTAAAATGGCGGCTTGTGGGTGGTGGTGGTGCTGGTGGGTTTAAAATGGCGGCTTGTGGGTGGTGGTGGTGGTGGTGGTGGGTTTAAAATGGCGGCTTGTGGGTGGTGGTGGTGGGTTTAAAATGGCGGCCTGTGGGAGGTGGTGGTGGGTTCAAAATGGCGGCCTGTGGGAGGTGGTGGTGGTGGTGGGTTTAAAATGGCGGTTGTGGGTAGGTGGTGGTGGTGGGTTTAAAATGGCGGCTTGTGGGTGGTGGTGGTGGTGGTGGGTTAAAATGGCGGCCTGTGGGTGGTGGTGGTGGTGGTGGGTTAAAATGGCGGCCTGTGGGTGGTGGTGGTGGGTTTAAAATGGCGGCCTGTGGGTGGTGGTGGTGGGTTTAAAATGGCGGCCTGTGGGTGGTGGTGGTGGTGGTGGGTTCAAAATGGCGGCTTGTGGGTGGTGGTGGTGGTGGTGGGTTCAAAATGGCGGATTGTAGAAAAACGTATAAAAGGAGGCGATTTTTTAGGGGTGGGGTGTATTCATTGCACTACCTGACTGACTGACCTGACCAGCCTGCCTGCCTGCCTGCCTGCCTGCTTGGCTGCCTGCCTGCCTGCCTGCCTGCCTACCTGCCTGCCTGCCTCACCTCTAGCCAGCCAGCCAGCCTGCTTGCCTGCTTGTATGAGCTGTGGAGAACCTTTTACTTTTTTTCATTTTACCAGTGCAAATTCACCAGACTATTACACCGTAGCAGTTACTCACCAACCTGAGCCCACAGTCATGGAGTCATACTTTTTAGTGAAGCTTCAAAAGTACCGTGTTCGCCTCATTGATGAGATGCAGCTGACCAGTATCACTCAGTAACACCAATCAACACCGTACACGTATGTAATATAACTTATTTTTAAATAATATCTATGCTAGGAAATCCCCCCCCCCCCTTCTCGAAATTTTTCAGCTTAGGTCTTTAGGAGAACGTGTCACAGTGAAAAAAGACATCACAGTTATTTCCCTATATTATGGAAACTTTTAGCGGCCAAGTTTAGTATCTACAGGTAGGCATTTATATATTGGCAGAATTTTCTCGTGTAACTCGAACATCCTTCACATGGATCAGCTGTTTTTTATGTTAACAAAACACCTCTATTTTTAGTTTCATTTGCGCGATTGCATGGACGTCCACTGCCGGTTTTGGACCATTTATCAATGCAAATTTCACGTATTTTCTCAAGCAGCTCATGACATATAAAGCTCCAATAATTCTCCACATATGCAGTCAGTCCTCCGGGATATTTTGCCAGCAACTTGACAAGGAGCACGGAATGGGACACCGTACATTTGTACTACGTTACACATTCCCGCTACATCATGAAATATCCGTACCATCTCTATCTCTCTTACCCGTACGTCTCAATTTATCTCAAACTGTTCACAATACATTCTAGAATAATATGATGCACGAATTGTGTCACAAAATGGCGCATAGAATGGCAATTGGCATCATTCCCCCGGATAATCGCAGCTTTCCAATCATAGCGCCATCTGAGCCTTATTACGCAAGGGAGACAACTCGCACTAGGCCATGTTGTATTGGACCAAAACTATTGCCACTGTATTTTTGTGATTGTATGTTACATTTGTTATGTACCTGCTCATCTTGAGTGTTTGTACAATAAAATTCAATTTAGGCCAAGCCTCTTGTAGGTCCTTATTCCCACATGGTCATTTTTGGGTGTTATGTGGGTGTATGTTTGGGATAGAGAGGGACCGCTATGGGTCCGAATGGGGCGTGGAAGGTGTCATGTTGTAGCTCTCGGGGGGGAAAAAATAAATGAATAAAAAAAAATCAATAAAAAATAAAAAAAATAAAAAATCGGCGAGTAGTAGACAAAGGGAAAATTGGGAAGTACTGACCATGCCCCAGAATACTTCATATGCATATCACGGCCTTAAGGCCTATGTAAGATGTAATCTACTTCACATTTTAGTAGTATAAAAAGCGCAAGTCCTATTGACTTTGCTCCTCCAAAGAAATAAGAAGTCGTGACCGATTCATTGTCAAAATCGGCTCTATTTTACAGGAGTATATACGATCAGGATGAGGCGACGTGACCGATTGAGATCTCCCTTGGTGCGTGAGAATGTGAGAGGCGAACACGACTTTCCTGAGGATCCAGCTGTGCCTCCCGCTGACGTCTTGCCAGAAGACCACCCTGTGAGTGACATCTATCGGCGCCATTGGAGCACCATCCGACGATGTTTCCACCGTCATCGCCCTATTCAAGATTTGTATAATTTCCGGCTACAGGACCTCACGTATCTTCCTAACTATGCCGAGAACATTTTCAGAGACCAAGTGACAGCGTTCAAAGTGAATATGACATTCGGCTATATTCTACGGCACAAAGAGACGGACCAGTTACGGTATTTTTATCCGAGCAATAATACCCATGTGTTTGACAAGCCATTCACCATCATCAATCGTGCGTCACTGGAGCCCCTCATCGACCAACTGACTACGTTGGACCCATTGGAATGGGCCCGGTTGCAACGCCCCAATACCAAGTGGACTGTGGAAATGGTCACCAACGTGACATTTTTCGTGACCAAAATGAGAGATCATCCTATCGGTGCCCCTGTACTACTACCCCCTTGGCTGCGCAATCGAAAAGGACTGTATGCATTAACCCGAGGGTCACACGGGCCCTACAAAGATCAGAAATGTCTGTTCCGGTGTTTAGCCATTCATTTGGACGAATGTCATCCCCAGAATTGTGATAGTAGGGCCAATATCTATTGGAGACAATATTTAGAGGAACGAGACCTGGACGCGCGGCAGTTCCGGGGAGTCCCATTTAAGAATTTGGATGTCGTGGAGTCCCTGTTCAACGTCAATATCTTTGTGTACCGTTTACTACGGGAAGAGAAGGAGGATGAAGAGGAGGATCATGACACATTTGTGGCTGAATTGGTGCATCGGTCTTCAGAACGGTATGCTTCCACCATGAAAGTCAACATCTTCGACGACGGCGGGGTGAATCATTTTTCCCTGATCTATGATATGTGTCTATACGCGCAATCCTACAGTTGTGCCAAATGCCATCGGGTGTTTAAACAGTCTCAGAACTTACATCGACACGAGAAGATTTGTGACCACACTGTGAAACGGAAATTTCCTGGCGGTGTGTACCATAACACGCCCACCATCTTCGAGGAACTGGCCGATGAAGGTCGGATCATACCAGAAGAGCATCGTTATTTCCCCTACCGGGCATTTTACGATTTCGAGGCGATGTTGGAACCGATGGACGCGGCCTCGGCGAAAACACAGTGGACACAGCGCCATATTCCCCTGAGTGTCAGTATTTCCAGCAACGTACCTGGCTATGACGCTGCACCTGTCTGTTTCGTGTCCACCGGCGACGCCCATGACTTGATTACCCGCACGATGGACTATTTAGAGGAAGTCAGTGCGGCCAGTACAGAACTATTGGTGTCCAAGTTCCAGGACGTACTGGACCAACTCGACGACAGGATTCCTACACTGGGTGTATCGTTCAGTGACGATGAAGAGTCCGAGTCAGAGTCCGAGAAGCCGGAGCCCATGCAACCGCAGGATGTCCCTTTACCTAAACCGTATGCGAAGAAATTGAAAATCCGCTTCCTGCAATACTTAGGCCAGTTACCGGTGCTCGGATTCAACTCGGGGCGGTACGATCTGAACATGGTGAAGGAATTTCTCTACCCTTACTTGGCCCAGTCCAATACCATCAAGTCCGTCATCAAAAAGATCAACAACCACATGGCCCTCACCACCACATCACTCCATTTCCTGGATGTACGGAATTACTTAGCACCTAATTATAGCTACGATCAGTGGGTGAAGGCCTATGACTGTGTACAAACCAAAGGGAGGTTCCCTTACACCTACATATCGACGCTCGACCGCTTGGAGGAAACACAGTTGCCATCCCGGGACGCGTTCTATGACGATCTCAAGCAAGTGGAATGTCCGGAAGACACGTACCAGGAACTACAGCAGGTATGGAACGACCAACACATGCACACCTTGCGAGATTTCCTGGTGTGGTATAACAACTTAGATGTGGTCCCTTTCCTCGAAGCGGCCGAGAATATGGTTCAACTCTTTCGTCGCGAGATGCACGTCGACATCTTCAAGGAGTGTTTGAGTTTACGGGGTCTCGCGCTTCGCCATCTCTTCCAAGAGTGTCCTACCTACTTCTCACTGATACAACAAAAAGATGAGGACATGTATGATTGTTTAAAACAGAACATCGTCGGCGGACCTAGCCTTATTTTTCACCGCTACCATGAGAAGGATGTCACTACTCTTCCCGGTGGGAAACCCTGTGCCAAAATCATTGGATTCGACGCCAATGCCCTGTACCTGTGGTCTCTCGCCCAACCCATGCCCAGCGGGCATTATACGCGTTGGTGGGCAGACGGTCAACATTTCACACCTCAACGTACGCCGTACAAACATCTCGCCGACCAGTGGTTGGATTGGGAAGCCGATCGACGGGGAATTTATATACGCCATCAGACCAACGCCACAGAGAAGCGCATAGGAGATCGTCGACTCCCCGTCGATGGGTTTGCCCTTGTACAAGGAACACCGACCGTATTTCAATTTTATGGGTGTTACTGGCAATGTCCTTTCAGCGCTGGACGCTTCAACGAACGACGTGGGAAATCAGCAGAAGAATTACGAGCAGAAGTGGTGGAGAATGGAGATTACGTCAAAGAGTTGGGGTACCATCTTATCGAACTGTGGGAGTGTGAATTTCACACCATGTGCCAGGCCCTCCCACACTTACGCGACTTCCTTAAAGCGCGCGAGTACCCGCTCAGTCGCCGACCACTCTTGACCCTGCCACAGCTTTTCCACGCCGTTCGTTCCGGGACCCTGTATGGATTTGTGGAATGCGACCTCCATGTTCCCGACCATCTCAAGCCCCTCTTCGCCCAGTGCCCGCCTATCTTCAAGAACACGCTGGTGGGTCGGGCTGACATTGGAGAGACCATGGGCGCCTATGCTGAGGAAAATGACTTATTGAAACAACCTCGTCGAATGTTGATTGGGAGTATGTGGGCAGAGAAAATCTTGCTGGGTACCCCTCTGCTACAGTGGTACATGAGCCATGGCCTCGAAGTGACGCGCGTGTACCAAGTCCTTCAGTACGTACCCAATGCCTGTTTCGCGCGGAATGCCGACATCGTGACGTCTGTCCGACGTCAAGGCGATCAAGATCCTAGTCAGGCCATCATCGGTGAATCTTGGAAATTGACAGGCAATGGTTACTATGGAAAAACGGTCACCAACCAAGACAAGCACGTCAACGTCAATATCTGTACAACCAAACAAGCCCGCAAAAAGATCAACTCGCCTCTGTTTCGGTCGGTCGACGTCATCGATGATGATACCTATGAAATCTCTTTAGCCAAAAAGACTATCCGTTACAACCTGCCCCTCCAAATTGGATGTATGGTATACCAGGTGGTCAAACTGAGGATGCTCCAGTTCCTCTATGATTTCATGGGTGTGTATTTCGACCCAGCCGATTGGCAACTCATGGAAATGGACACGGACTCTGCCTACATGGCCGTATCTAATGCGGATTGGGAGTCCCTGGTGAAACCTGAGTTACGCGCACAGTATGAGGTGGAACGGGACCAGTGGCTACCTCGACGTGACCATTACCAGTACGACAAGCGGACGCCGGGCCTGTTTAAGCTGGAGTGGAGTGGAGATGCCATGATCGCCCTGTCGTCCAAGACCTACTTCTGTTACGGTGGAGATGGAAACAATAAGTTCAGTTGCAAAGGAGTCAGTCGACGCGATCCCTCCATCGACAAAGCCTTGTACCTGAACCTGCTCCAAAGCCAGACCAGTGCGAGTGGCACTAACCGAGGATTCCGCGTCGTCGACCACCAGATGCGAACCTACATCCAGAAACGAGATGCCTTCACATTTTTCTACCCGAAACGGAAAGTGCTTCCCGATGGCATCAGTACCACTTACCTGGACTTGTGAACATATATTATACCCGGACTTTTCTAATGGACATACATATTTGGACTCTAAATTACTCTCTATATATACATTACACCATGAACTTGTTTGTCATTCTTTTGAATAAGTACTCGATATACATCAGTTCGATGACTCGGTTTAACTGTTATATACTCCACTGTGATTTCTCTCTCTCTCTCTATACATACGTTCACCTCAATTCTTGTTTGCAACGTTCTTATATACTTGTACATACATTCTTGTTCACTTGTTCACCTTAATAAATATTCGAACTTCACTTGGGTTTTCATGAAGTCTTTTATTGAACACCACCACCACCGAAACATTCGTACTAACCATGTTCCGAGCAGGTTATATCATGGTGTTAACACCTCTGTTGGGTTTCTGGGTATTGATGGGTCACATCCCGAGCACTGAAAGAGTTCCAAATGTTTCCTTCGACGTCCGGATCTTCAACCTCCGGGACCTTTTCACCGGCCTGGCCCGCCCTGGCCGCAGCGCGCGCGCGTGCGGGGGTTTTCCGGAAGTGCGCGTCATCATCGGCAGCGCGCGCGTGCGGGTCAAAAGGTCAAAGGTCACATCCAGGTCAAACGTTCTCCCTTTCGGCAAGGTTCGGAGAATACATAGAACTTATAGTAATAAACTTGATCTATACGTGTTGGGCGAGTCTTCACTCACCGTATACACGCACCTCAATGAAATACCCGCTCCAAACCTAGACCAAAAACACGTACTTGGTCTGTGGGCTGATTTCATTGGCTCTCTATTTTGCTATAGTGCGCTTGCATTCTAACCTTGATGGGCTACATTTTGGCCCCATCCTACACCACTGATTTCAGTTTGACTGAATCTCCACATTGGGCATTGATGCATTATGAATAAAACACACAAGGCAGGGTTTTTTTTTGGTGAGATCTCATTTTTTTTTTATTCAGTGAACAACAACAACGTGAGAACAACCACGTGAAAACTGAAGCCCAGAACAAGGGGCTTGTACATTGAAAGAACTGCAGCCCAGAACAAGGGGCTTGTACATTGAAGCCCAGAACAGGGGGCTTGTAAACTTAAGCCCAGAACAGCGGGCGTGTGTACATTGAAAGAACTTAAGCCCAGAACGGGGCTTGTACATTGAAATGATGGGCGGCCCAGTCATATACGAGCACATCGCGGTCCTCGGCCTTGGGGTACTCGTCAAACATCTGTACGATGGTAGATAAGGGTCTTCCCCGGCATCGATGGTACAGGTAAAGCAAGCAATATTGTCCGCACACGCTACTGGCCAGGCTTTGCAACGTTTGACTGTTCCAACACCACGTCTCTGTGCCTTGATCCATGAAGTCTGTTAAATCGGGATGGAGGGGTGGCAGGCCGTACGGGTCAAAGTATTCGCCCTGCTGTTCTGTCAAGTACACGGCTACCGAATGTTCACCGGGTCGATCCATCGGGTCCGTGTTGAGAACGTAAGCAGCAGGATACATACGGTCTAATGGGAACACATCTCGGGCGAACACCCCTTGAAACACAGTGGGAAACCCTGTGCCAAAATCATTGGATTCGACGCCAATGCCCTGTACCTGTGGTCTCTCGCCCAACCCATGCCCAGCGGGCATTATACGCGCTGGTGGGCAGACGGTCAACATTTCACACCTCAACGTACGCCGTACAAACATCTCGCCGACCAGTGGTTGGATTGGGAAGCCGATCGACGGGGAATTTATATACGCCATCAGACCAATGCCACAGAGAAGCGCATAGGAGATCGTCGACTCCCCGTCGATGGGTTTGCCCTTGTACAAGGAACACCGACCGTATTTCAATTTTATGGGTGTTACTGGCACGGCCACCAATGTCCCTTCAGCGCTGGACGCTTCAACGAACGACGTGGGAAATCAGCAGAAGAATTACGAGCAGAAGTGGTGGAGAATGGAGATTACGTCAAAGAGTTGGGGTACCATCTTATCGAACTGTGGGAGTGTGAATTTCACACCATGTGCCAGGCCCTCCCACACTTACGCGACTTCCTTAAAGCGCGCGAGTACCCGCTCAGTCGCCGACCACTCTTGACCCTGCCACAGCTTTTCCACGCCGTTCGTTCCGGGACCCTGTATGGATTTGTGGAATGCGACCTCCATGTTCCCGACCATCTCAAGCCCCTCTTCGCCCAGTGCCCGCCTATCTTCAAGAACACGCTGGTGGGTCGGGCTGACATTTGAGAGACCATGGGCGCCTATGCTGAGGAACATGACGTATTGAAACAACCTCGTCGAATGTTGATTGGGAGTATGTGGGCAGAGAAAATCTTGCTGGGTACCCCTCTGCTACAGTGGTACATGAGCCATGGCCTCGAAGTGACGCGCGTGTACCAAGTCCTTCAGTACGTACCCAATGCCTGTTTCGCGCGGAATGCCGACATCGTGACGTCTGTCCGACGTCAAGGCGATCAAGTTCCTAGTCAGGCCATCATCGGTGAATTTTGGAAATTGACAGGCAATGGTTACTATGGAAAAACGGTCACCAACCAAGACAAGCACGTCAACGTCAATATCTGTACAACCAAACAAGCCCGCAAAAAGATCAACTCGCCTCTGTTTCGGTCCGTCGACGTCATCGATGATGATACCTATGAAATCTCTTTAGCCAAAAAGACTATCCGTTACAACCTGCCCCTCCAAATTGGATGTATGGTATACCAGGTGGCCAAACTGAGGATGCTCCAGTTCCTCTATGATTTCATGGGTGTGTATTTCGACCCAGCCGATTGGCAACTCATGGAAATGGTCACGGACGCTGTCTACATGGCCGTATCTAATGCGGATTGGGAGTCCCTGGTGAAACCTGAGTTACGCGCACAGTATGAGGTGGAACGGGACCAGTGGCTACCGCGACGTGACCATTACCAGTACGACAAGCGGACGCCGGGCCTGTTTAAGCTGGAGTGGAGTGGAGATGCCATGATCGCCCTGTCGTCCAAGACCTACTTCTGTTACGGTGGAGATGGAAACAATAAGTTCAGTTGCAAAGGAGTCAGTCGACGCGATCCCGCCATCGACAAAGCCTTGTACCTGAACGTGCTCCAAAGCCAGACCAGTGCGAGTGGCACTAACCGAGGATTCCGCGTCGTCGACCACCAGATGCGAACCTACATCCAGAAACGAGATGCCTTCACATTTTTCTACCCGAAACGGAAAGTTCTTCCCGATGGCATCAGCACCACTTACCTGGACTTGTGAACATATATTATACCCGGACTTTTCTAATGGACATACATATTTGGACTCTAAATTACTCTCTATATATACATTACACCATGATCTTGTTTGTCATTCTTTTGAATAAGTACTCGATATACATCAGTTCGATGACTCGGTTTAACTGTTATATACTCCACTGTGATTTCTCTCTCTCTCTATACATACGTTCACCTCAATTCTTGTTTGCAACGTTCTTATATACTTGTACATACATTCTTGTTCACTTGTTCACCTTAATAAATATTCGAACTTCACTTGGGTTTTCATGAAGTTTTTTATTGAACACCACCACCACCGAAACATTCGTACTAACCATGTTCCGAGCAGGTTATATCATGGTGTTAACACCTCTGTTGGGTTTCTGGGTATTGATGGGTCACATCCAGAGCACTGAAAGAGTTCCAAATGTTTCCTTCGACGTCCGGATGTTCAACCTCCGGGACCTTTTCACCGGCCTGGCCCGCCCTGGCCGCAGCGCGCGCGTGCGGGGGTTCTCCGGAAGTGCGCGTCATCATCGGCAGCGCGCGCGTGCGGGTCAAAAGGTCAAAGGTCACATCCAGGTCAAACGTTCTCCCTTTCGGCAAGGTTCGGAGAATACATAGAACTTATAGTAATAAACTTGATCTATACGTGTTGGACGAGTCTTCACTCATCGTATACACGCACCTCAATGAAATACCCGCTCCAAACCTAGACCAAAAACACGTACTTGGTCTGTGGGCTGATTTCATTGGCTCTCTATTTTGCTATAGTGCGCTTGCATTCTAACCTTGATGGGCTACATTTTGGCCCCATCCTACACCACTGATTTCAGTTTGACTGAATCTCCACATTGGGCATTGATGCATTATGAATAAAACACACAAGACAGGGGTTTTTTTGGTGAGATCTCATTTTTTTTTATTCAGTGAACAACAACAACGTGAGAACAACCACGTGAAAACTGAAGCCCAGAACAAGGGGCTTGTACATTGAAAGAACTGCAGCCCAGAACAAGGGGCTTGTACATTGAAGCCCAGAACAGGGGGCTTGTAAACTTAAGCCCAGAACAGCGGGCGTGTGTACATTGAAAGAATTCAAGCCCAGAACGGGACTTGTACATTGAAATGATGGGCGGCTCAGTCATATACGAGTACATCGCGGTCCTCGGCCTTGGGGTACTCGTCAAACATCTGTACGATGGTAGATAAGGTTCTTCCCCGGCATCGATGGTACAGGTAAAACAAGCAATATTGTCCGCACACGCTACTGGTCAGGCTTTGCAACGTTTGACCGTTCCAACACCACGTCTCGGTGCCTTGATCCATGAAGTCTGTTAAATCGGGATGGAGGGGTGGCAGGCCGTACGGGTCAAAGTATTCGCCCTGCTGTTCTGTCAAGTACACGGCTACCCAATGTTCACCGGGCCGATCCATCGGTCCGTGTTGAGAACGAATGCAGCAGGATACACACGGTCTAATGGGAACACATCTCGGGCGAACACCCCTTGAAAGACCATACGTGTCCTTGGGTCATTCTC
>JAVTVY010022347.1:0-89072 GCA_036873755.1 Hanleya hanleyi
AGGCTATACGAAAACAATCGATTCATAATATTTTTATTAATTGACATTTACTGGCCGTGTTCTTGTTTTTCCGAGCTTGAGTGGCAGCATCTGTTTCTTGATCTGTAACAGGTTTAAATCGTTTTAAATCGTATCCACATATCTCCTCAAGCTCTAAAATTCCACCCACGAACCCTTGAATAACACGCTCTGCGCTCGCCATCGCGCTGAACAAACAACACTGCTGTCGTCTGTTTCTCCAGTCGTCAGTCCTTACTGCTAGTTATGGCTGCACTTGTTGACCTCGGCCAATACAACATTCAACCCGGCCAATACAGCTTTCAACTCGGCCAATACAAGTCGGGTTCGACATGACGTATGGACAGGCCGTTTTACACTGTATTCGGGTAATAACATACACAGTCAATTAATAATATGAGTTATCTAGGTTTGAGGAAGGCTTGATCGGGTTTTGTGACCTGCCTGTGAAATTTCTTTGAGCCGCGTATATTCTCGAATTGAAAGACAATCATCATTGGAAGAAAGCTGAAAAAGAGCCCACAGTCGAGATAAACGTGCGACAAACCTTCCTTCAGCTGAATTTGTTGACATTTTTGCGATCTGTAGCAGATGAATTTCCGTAGCCTCGTTTTGATCGGTAGTCAAGGGCAACAGGTTACAAACTATTTCAAACCCGTGTGTGAATTATTTCAAACCCGTTTGTCGTGATATGGCTATTTCAAGCCGTGTAATCGACCAATGGGTTCAGCGACAATTAAATCTATGCATGTTTTTGCAGCAGGCGTGCAACGAAAGTTAACTGAAACAGACCAATAGTTATGTGTCAATGGGCACGTTTGCCGAATAGGCCCTAACTGATAACCTCACCTCTTGGCCCTGACCAAGGTAAATGATAGCGGAGCTGGAAATAAATCGACAAAAACGAGCCGTGAACTCCGCGTTGTATGAGACTTTGTTACACCATCACATGGGGCCCTCATTGTCCCAGTGGTCTAAGGCGCTTCGCTGGTGACCGCTAGCCTCACACCGCTGAACCGGCACGGGTTCGAGCCCAGCTGGACCATGTGTGAAAGTCTGTCAGTTACTTGCCGAAGGGCGGTGGTTCTCTCCGGGTACTCCGGCTTCCTCCACCAACCAAACTGACAGTCACCATATGAGTGAAACAAACTAGAGTGTGACATAAAGCCAAATTCCCTCCCTCCCTCCCTACACCATCACATTATGTTTTCAAACAATTAAAATTAGCAAAAAATCACTTGCAATGACTCTATTTAATCAATGGCCCAATGTATACATGCATTTTTAAGCATTAAATCTTATATCCAAGTATAGCTACTTTTCCAGTGTGTAGTAATCATGGTGACAATACTTGAGTCGGAATAACTCTCACGCATGTGTTTAATAGGTATATGTACATTCCGTGATAGGACAAAGAGAAAAAAATCTCGAAGGATAAATATGCCATGACATCAAGTCACAGTTCTTTTAAACAGCTTCTATGGAATTACATGTGACAGTTGACCTGACGTTGAAGAATGAAGAAACCTAGTGAATTCTAACCCCAAGTTAGACAAACTCGATTCAGTTTTGGGATAATCGATGTGATTTTGACTTTCAATTTATTCACCTAAATGTAAATATGCTTAGACCTTAGAATCAAATGGGCAACACAGCAGTGAAATTTTGATTGGGTGAGGGATAATAATGGGTTTCTTCTGAATCTTTGGCAACAAATCTATGCAGTTTGGGGAATATTATCTCAATATATAGTACGTATTATTTTCAGTTCTGGGTGGGGGGGGGGGGGGCTATGGTCTTGATCTTTGAACTAAGTAAAGTTTTGAAATGTTTGCCAAATCATAACAGACTGGATAATATTAGATTGATTTTGTAACTTGTAGGGCTATTACATCATCGCTCTGGAATATCTTTTATCTAATACCGCTCAAACCGGTGCTTTGGACCGTGTGGTCATATCGTTCAGGATGTCCACATAAACAGCTACAATAAAAGCGTGACTGGAATACAAATCACCTGATTCTTGTATTGTTTTAGAAATATGCAATCACTATATTGCATCTGGGTCAGTACGCCGGCATGGTTTTCGACCACCCTTTTAATATTGCGTTGAATGTGACATACTCTACAGATATTATTAGCGTGAAAGCTATTTGCCCAATATATTTTCGGTGAAAACTTTGAGTGGACGGACTGAATTTTTTCAAAATTATCGTGCTAACAAGTGCCCCCTCCCACACGCCCCTATTCACAGCAATTCTATATCGAACTATAATCACAAGCTCGCTACAAGAGAGAAGCGGTTAACAGTTTAAATGATGCTGGCAAAACCAAATGAGCTTCAAGTCCAGATTCTAGAAAGAATTCAACTTAGTAACACCCGCATCAAGAAATCTGAATACAGATGCGGTCCATATTGCGGCAACTTGATGAGTTCTGAGATGTCTTTGATCTTATCACTATTCGCGGTAATAGAAATAAGACCAGCGACTTGTGAATTAGCTTTTCATGTGCTTAACATAATCCATTCTCGATAAACTAGGGTTATCTCTATCATATATGAATCTATCTATCCAGTTGACTTGTGCTTTTGGAAAATATCACTGTCCGTAATCACAAGTTACGTACAGTGAGACACGCACCAATCGGATCACTTATTACCCCCTCTCTCAAATGGCATTAGCATATATTGGATTTGCACGTATAGGCTTGTTCAATAATTCAAAGACCGCTTGATAGTAGAGTATAGAGCATGTCAGTTTAGTACAGTTGAAGTGTAGATACGAAAGTGTTACATTGTGATTATCCGATCTTCCATCATCCGAAGACTAGCCGCGTCTGACAGCGAATTAAAACACGTGTGAATCCACCACAAGTCCTTAATTACATGTATTGTATACCACTGAGCGACTGTCGGTAATACACTTGGCTTCTAAGAATATAAGACGTACGAATCGTGGACAACAGTGGGACAGTTGCCGCTAGTCTAGTCCGATAAGGATGCAAAAGTGTACAGAAATCAATAAAACTGTTGGAATCTTTGATTCATGTGCGTATTTTTTTTATTAATAAGCATGTATGCTACTGGCATTATTTTTATCAACAGTTAATAAGGTATACTCATAAACGTTTCGAATATGTGTATTTTAATAAAAATAAACAGATTTTTTCAAATAACATGTTTCTCTTTTAGCATTCAGTGTTTGTTCATTCAGCGAATGCAATATCTACCAGGCTGATAAAATATTGTATTGTACCTCCAGTAGTATGAGGAATGATAGTGGTGTTCGTGTTCACAAACTTGTTCCTCTTCTTTCTGTTAACATGCTTTTATGAGCGATTATGGAAGATCTGATCAGCAGTTATCGAGCCTGATGCAATATACTGATTCTCTGTGAGTTAGAGGCCATTCCTGGCTAACTGGGTTCTGTCTTTGCAACAATATAATTACATGTACTTTACCCATCATGTTTTTGGATTATGCAGCCTTGGGACACCTTAAGAGAGGACGACTGCCCAACCAATGACGGATCTGAAGCATTTATCATATCTACTTATATTTCTATGTTTTAATCAATGTAGTTGTGATATGGAACGCAGCATTCGGATAAGAGTAACTAAGAACAACTTCTTCCAAAGATTTTATATAATGACAGAGTCTAGCCTCAAGAATCAATCCACCCTATCGCACATTTATAGCTGAATACCAGTTTTCAGTCGTCAGACGTCGTCAGTTTTCCCCACCTATTGCATATCGCTCCAATTTATTACCTGTATATGGTAGGATTCCGCTGGTGGACTGTTAGTTCCCGAGGCCCGCCCTCTGTACACGTAACTCGACAAATATATGTAGGTTTCTTGTTTCGGTGGGAAATTTAAGCCGTACGACGTCGGATTTTACAGGCTAGTTTTTCTAGATTCCTTGCATTTACCAGGCTACCCCATGTTAAGGCGTTTACTCCATCAGGCGTCCATTATGCTCATCCATTAAGATCAGATGAGTTGTTTGAGATGATGTGTCATCACAGCTCCCGAGCTGGCGTATCTAATTCCGCTTAAGCCGGTGCTAGGGGCCGTGTGATACTTTATAGTCTCCATATGAACACCTCCAGTAAAAGCGCGACTGAGATACTAAGGTTACGTCCGAGAATCCACCGTATTCTCGGCTCTGAATGTTGCCTGTCGACGAATACTTTCCTGTAGAGTCATATGTTTGCTCTTTATTCGTCAGACGTCGTCAATTTTTCTCACCTCTTGCATATCGCTCCAATTTATTTATCTATATTTATTATTTATTATGTATATCATTAACACGGCAAAATAGAAAATTCGCAGTGTTTTCAGGGAGAGAGAGAGAATTAAGGTTTAATGTCGCGTTCAGCAATATTTCAGCTATATTGCGACGACCAAACAAAAGTCTAGGTACTCCCATGCTACTATCTTACCATCTTTAGAATCGTCTGTATAAATAGCCTAATGTGATCTGTATTTTTCTCTCAGCAGACCAAATTCTTGTGTGTACAAGAGCTGGCTCGTATTTGCTTTTTTTATATTTCGTTAGTGTAATATCTACCTCTGGTTGAGCTAACTGCCATGGTGGAATTGGTAAGAGCTTGTTAGGTAAAATTTGACAAAGCTTAATACCAGCTTCTACAATGTGTGGTTTCATACGAATTCCAGGAGGTGGAATAATGGAGGGTTTCTTAAGATAGAGATCCACGAACTGAGATTTGTAAACACAGTTATATGCAGGATTCGAGTGATTTTATCGCAATTTTGTAATATATTGCAGTGATAGTTTAATTCTTCGAAGTTCTAAAGGAAATTCATCTGATTCGACATATAAGCTTTCTTTATGGGATGTTCTGAACGCTCCAATGCAAAGTCTTAGTCCTTGTTCGAGAATAGGATCTAGCGCAGTGTCTTCATTATTAGTTTTCTTTAGGGTAATCGGATTATGTAAACCCGGAATATTCCCGCATTCACTATCAAAGGGTGACACAGGTAGTTATGTTATTCCTTCAAAAATCCACAATTGTGCTTTACTTCCAAGACAAGAAGATACGAACATTAACATAAAAACAGTATCAAGAACTGTATTAACCGTCCCGTCACTACCGTTAAAAAGTGCCGAAACCTCTAACATCTGAATGATGGAATAATGTTTCATGTTTGGTCTGTGTACTGATAGCTCCAAAGCAGAAATTCTGGCAATATCTGAAAACACGACGACAATTGTTCAGCTGACATTGTAGTTCAACAAATTCATTTTCAATAGATCCTTCAACCAGGCGAAATCTGTTCTCTACAAAGCTCGTCAATATATGTCCTCACTGCCCTGTGTTATAAATGACGCTACGTTGATATGAAGGCATCAATATGTCAGTCACATACATCCTCCGCTAAATGCAGTTTGCATTACCCAAACTCTGTGGTTTCACGAAACTAACTAATGAGAGTGGCAATGATTCGTGAGATTTGTGTAAATGAACTCGACAAACACCCTCATCAGACGTCTATCTGGCTTCCAGCGTAATCTGTTTTGTTCGTCTAGATGTCACCTTTGAAGTGAACTAGCGTTCAGAACAGTGGTTCTGCTAAAGTGACATTGTTAAAATACGGGATTTAATGTTCCGCTATTACACATAACATTTTGTCATGTTGTTGGTGTGAGCAAATACGTATGAGCCAGAAGATGCATGGTAAAATTGCTACAACATATCAACGGTCCCATCGATGTATGCAGATACTCTGCTGAAGAATTTCTCGGAAATTGGTTCATGCTCAATATATTGTGTGTCAGGGTGAAGCGCTGGAAGAGCTTTCAGTTATGTCGTCTTTGATGTCTGAGAAAATTCTACTTAATCAAGTTAGTTATATACGCATATCTGGTATATATAATAATAAGGAACTTTATTTAAATTCGATGGGCCGATCAGCCAAGAAGGCCGATCTTCCACATGGTCGACAGGAAATATACTATTAACTAATTGCAAGCGTCAAATAACCATATCTAGCCTAGGTGACTTGGGGTGTTCCACAGCCTGATTGGCTGATCCCCTGTAAATACTACAATCCCTCATGAGGACCTTATTGACCGTATAAGTTCATTAATAGTATCTGTGTTCATGAAAACTGATCGTAGATATATTAATGTCGGAAGCCATAAAGCATTCTTTAGCTCGACTACATACAAGAGATATCATTCATGGGATGTTTCTTGTTTATAGAGTTGCTTGAATTTCTCATTAAAAATATCTATGTGAAATTTGGCAACACAATATATCAGCAGCATATAGGTATTCCAATGGGTACTAATTGTGCACCCCTGTTGGCTGACTTGTATCTGTTCTCTTATGAATATGACTATGCAGGCGCTTTCAAAAACCGATCCATTCAAAGCCCGTTCCTTCTCATTCACCAAACGCTACATAGACGATCTTCTCGCTGTGGATAATCGCTATATATAAATGACGCAGTGAAGGATATATATCCACCTTCACTGGATTTGAAGGAAACTACAGATAGCCCTACAGGCACATCTTATTTAGATCTCTACCTCTATAAAATGAAGCGGGCATTCTCTCTCGTCGACTTTATGACAAAAGAGATGATTACAATTTCGACATCGTAAACTATCCCTTTCTGGATAGTAATATTCCAGTGGGACCTGCATATGGCGTATACATATCTCGCTTAGTAGCATTTGCTAGATCCTGTGTTAGATGTGATGATTTTAATCAACGTCACAAAACATTGTTGCAGGAACTTATAAAACAGGTCTATTCCACCAAGCGCCTCCACTCAAAGTTTTTCAAATTTGGCGATACATATCGCATGCTGATAGCAAAATACGAACGTAGCGTGCAAGATCTATGGCGCTACGTTTCGTAACTTGTGTCTAATTCCGCTTAACCCGGGGCTAGGGGCCGTATGAACCCATGTACTTCAAGATCCTCATGGTACTCATATGAACAGTCACAATCAAAGGTGACTGAGATACATCATTCTTTAGATGACGACTTTACAACGAATATTATGGATTAAGAATACTGATCAGCGATACGGATTTGATATTTTGGAACATCATGATGTCTTGCCGGCATCATTGAAAATTGTTGACCGCTTCTCTCTTGCAGGAAACAAGCCTATGTTTATGTATACTTTGTCTTTTTGAATTTGGTGCTAATACTGTTATATGGAAATGGAATAGGTCTTTGGATTATGGACGCGGATATTCTCTAATGGACGACGGCTGGATTATGAATGACGGACTAGACGCTTGTAATTCAAAATGACGTCACATCGTCAGGATGCTTAATTGTACCGATTATTGTCCAAAAATATTTTCCTCCTTTGAAGAAGAATAACGCCGAAATCTTGCGAAAAAGGAAAAAAGGTCGCAAAACTTCTGTTGACCCTTCATGAGCCTCATTTTGAATATGCTATTGATCCTTTGACCCTGTGATTGTGCAAATGGGCTGAACGCCGCGCCGATACAATAAGCTATAGATTCATATACGGCTTATTTCCTATCTCGCTATGGAGAAACGATTATCTATAGCTATCAATTCCACCATTTCCCGAAGTCCAAGTAGACCTTATCACGATGTTGATCTTGTATGAGGTTTGGTGCATAAGACAAACTGATCAGTCCAATTGGCTGCCATATGTACAGCTACGGCATATATTTAAACGTTATTTTGGCCACTTTTTCAAGGAAAAAGGTAGAAAACAAATTTAGGACCCCATTGACGCCATCTTGCATTTATCCATTATTGTTTGTACCTACGATAAAATGATCCCAATATAAAAAGCGGAAAATCAAAAAAAAATCATCCTTTAATATCTGTTATATTCGTAACTACGTGGGAAAGTTCACTGGGGGGAGGGGCCACCAGGCCACATAGGGTTACGCAAGGCAATTCCCCTTCGGAATAGGAAGTTGTTGGCGAGTCCTCGTTATTGAGCCTTTTCATCGATACGAGCGACAGATCTGACATCAATTTACCAGCCGTCGTCCAGGAAGAATGTCCGCGTCCTTTACCGAAAGTCAATATTTACATGACACTATATTAGTCGCTATGACATTAAATTTCTGTGGATTTGTGACGGATCATTGGGATGGATATTCCAATTTCTAATATGCAGAGCACAGGTGAGAATTTAATGAGAGTACGGTGTGTTTATTTCGTCAAAACCTACAGACAAAACATGTCTCTGTTTTATTATCCGCGCATGGCAGAAGAGAACAGCTTGGGTGTGGAATTATGCGTACAGGACATGGGTGCAATACCGGTATTTTATAGCAATACAATATAAACCAAGACAAATTTCAATATTGGTATTTTATAGCAATACAATATAAACCAAGACAAATTTGAGCATAATTTTCGTTATAAAGTTTTATTCCATTATCGTTAGGATGCCTTAGGGCTGGAATTTATTTAGGCTATGGGAAATTTTCTTCAGCGAGAATAAATGTCCCTGATACCGTTCCTGTGACTATCACAGCAACATAACATTTAGTGAGGAAATAAAATAACTGATTTCGGTCAGTCTATCGACCCGATAGCCGACCAGATGTTGTCCCAAATTCTAAATGGTACCCATAATTCTCCCAGTGTATATTTGGACGTTCCTCTGAGCTTGGGGAGTCAGAGATGTCTGGCTAGGCTAAATCTAGGTCTCCCAATATTGGGAGGTAATCGATTTCGTCCTTTGCGACAGGCTTTTGAAATTTCCTTAAAAGCATTTGGTCGGTAATTGGCTTCGGGTGAATTCCGTTGCTGATGATATAATGGTAATGGAGAATGACGAGAAGTTCTGCCCCCTGAATATTGATGTTAAGCTATGTTGACGTTCAAACCACAGACAGACACTCTTGACGTTGTAATTTCAGTTCCGTTTGAATGTATATTGCACATTAAATAACAGCTAGCGCATGCCATATTGAACTGTCCGATGCTAGTGAAGCACTGTCTATCTTAATTCGGAGACATATTCGGCTTGGGGAGTATAAACTGGCGTAAGTGCATATTGGATGTAAAATCTACACCGAAGGTTGTTCACAAAATAGATGTTTTCTAGCCGAAATTCTTATTAATGAAAACTTTGTATATAAGTAATACTCTTGTATTCACATGATGTCAATGTTTTATTGGATGTAGGAAATAATATCACACTACTTACTTCAACCTATGAGATCCCATTCGAACCGAATATGATAACTGTTTTATCATATTCTTAGTAATTCAATGAATGACGTTTTATGCGCAGTCGTTCCAACTTTAATAGAGTAATAGCTTCCAATGACGTCTATCACAATGTGTCGAATGGGAAATTGAGCCCGACAGTGAATCTTCAATGGAATAAATTTTCGCTTTCCAGATGTTCATGAATGCTAAACTTCCATGTTACGCAGAAACGTTGTTATTTTCTCTACTCCTGTTCGAATGGGCCGAAGAACTTTGGCTTTGTGGTCTATGTAGCTGCCTGAAATGTTGGAGTAGACGCGTAACTATATTTGAATCTATCTAAAGCCATAATATGAGTTATCTAGGTTTGAGGAAGGGTTGATCGGGTTTTGCGACCTGCCTGTGAAATTTCAACTCTGAGCCGCGTATATTCTCGAATTGAAAGACAATCATCACTGGAAGAAAACTGAAGAACCCACAGTCGAGATGAAAGTGCGACATACCTTCGTTCAGCTGAATTTGTTGACATTTTTGCGATCTGTAGCGAGCTCCTGTAGCAGATGAATTTCCATAGCCTCGTTTTGATCGGTAGGCAAGGACAACAGGTTACAAATTATTTCAAACCCGTGTGTTAGTTATTTCAAATCCGTTGGTCGTGATATGGCTACTTCAAGCCGTCTAATCGACCAATGGGTTCGGCGACAATTAGGGGTCACGTCCAATCGATCGAGATGGTTTCTCGATAAACGAGTAAAACTGATAAATATCTCGTCTCGAAGGGTCCCGGTTTATCTATATCGATTGTTTTCCCGGTTTGCTCCCGGTTTTCTCTCGAAGCGCAAGACCATCTCGATCCTCTTCGAAATAACTCGACATGCGTCGAGAATGGAATCGAGATGCCATCAAATGAAAGTTTGAATCATTCGGAAGGCGTATGCTCGCTGTATATATATACTCTCTGGCAGCGAGATTAATCTCGGCGAATACATATGCATTTAAATGAATTAGATTGAACATGGATCATTTAATATTATTTTGTTATTCCGTCTAAGAGATATGTAGTCGCATACTTGCTCAGAAAGCGCAGTTTCTCTAAACGTTATAAATGGAAAGAAAGAAACACCACCAATTGAAAAGATATAACCTGGCTCATTATTATTCTGTTATTTTGAACCTGTTTTTTTAGAATTCGAATCACTTTATAAGATACGTCCAGGAACTGCGAATTAAAATAAATCATGCAAGTCTAGAATAAAATGCTATATGTTTCTCAGAAAGTTGATCAGAATGGGATATCTTTATCGTCAAAGATTTTCCCCGTATTCAAAAATAAAGAGACTACGAAGGTCACAGGAGCGTCTGGTAATTCACTGAAAGTTTTATGAACATAAACGTTCGATCGAAGTATACAGACAAACAAAACGCGGTATCGTTTCTAGTAACATGTATGTAAGCGTTGGTATAAAGACTGATTGCCCTCTGAATTGGCCGAAAATTACTTCCATTATTTGGTTAATTTACCAGACACATGAAATCAGCAATAAATAATAGAACGTGAGTATATTATTAAGCCCCGCCAACAGTGCTGTTTCAGTTTTTTCTTTCAAAGAAATTAACCCCTCTCTCTTCGCTGTTGTTCCAAGCCGACGGGTTTTCACAGACCCCCTGTGGCGTGAATTATCAACACCTCTAATTCCGGTTGCCAGTATTTCCGCTAACCTTCCAGGCAAGCTTATGTCAGAAATAAACGTTGTTGATATAATCTCTTTATTTGAACTATATCACAAGACAGTAATTCTAAAAAAAAGGAAGTCTGTAATGAATACTAGCAAATTATAAAACAAATTACACATCCAGGTAATACACCAGTAAAACTCTTAACATAGCTCTCAATTTTCGGTTGAAACGATCTATCTTTGGTAAAAAAAAATTGTCTAGAACAATAATTAACGCATGCTTCCATACCATTACTATTCATATCAAATCCAGTCGATGTGTCCTTTATTCCGCGACGGATACTAGTCAGATAAATAATCAATTATCGATGTGAGAGAAGTTCACTAAATTATATATTCATACTTTATATATAGATAAATGTAAGTTTTCGCTCAATTGAATTCACGAAACATCAGGACATAGATATATCGATTAAACGATGAATAACATTGAAAACATATTTTAAAAAATCCGTTTTTGAATTATATTTTGCCGCGATATACTTCGGCGACGAGCGCCCCAAAAATATGATACCAGCGTAACACTCTAATCGTCTGAGAAGTTAAGGCCAAATTAAGGTCAACAAAACATAGACATAGTGAAACCGGGACCCCCTTCGAGATTACCGATCAATTTCGTAACCATCTCGAAAACCGGGACGTATCGATCGAGATAGAACCGGGAGCAAACCGGGAGACGTCGCCAGGGGTCCCGGTTCTGCCCTCCCGGTTTCAGCCGAGAAATTTCTCGATCCATCTCGAAGGCATCGAGAAAGTGCCTCGATTAATTGGACGTGACCCCTTAAATCTATGCATGTTTTTGCAGCAGGCGTGCAACGAAAGTTAACTGGAACGTGCCAATGGTTACGTGCCAATGGGCGTTGCCGAATAGGCCCTAACTGATAACCTCACCTCTTAGCCCTGAACAAGGTAAATATTGTAAATCGACAAAAACGAAAGCCGTGAACTCCGCGTTGTGTGAGACTTTGTTACACCGTCACATTATGTTCTCAAGCAATTAAAATTAGCAAAAAATCACTTGCAATGAGTCTGTTTAATCAATGGCCCAATGTATACATGCATTTTTAAGCATTAAGTCTTATATTCAAGTATAGCCACTTTTCCAGTGTGTAGTAATCATGGTAACGATACTTGAGTCGGAATAACTCTCACTCATGTATTTAATAGGTATCCTCCCGAGGCCCGCCCCCCTGTACAGACCTTTTGATCTTTGATATATGTTGGCATTTGTGGGAAGTTGATGCTGGGTCGACATCGGGCCTTACAGACTAGTCTTTTGTGTTAAATACCGTCATTTTCATCTGACGACGATACAGCTCACCAATCTCCAGTGTATGAGTTGTCACAGCGAAACAGCTCACCAATTACCAATATACGAGTTGTCAGAGCATTTCCATCATAGCTCTAGATTTGTATCTAATACCGCTTATGCCGGTGCCAGGGGCCGTGTGGTCATATCATCCAAGTTGCCACATGAACAGGTACAATAAAAGCGTACCTGAGATACAACACATATCACGAATTGTTAGATTCTTGGTATGTGCTTTAGAATAGGTTAATCGGAAGACTATACTGTGAAGTCATGTGACTCTGTCAGTATGTCGGCACCTCTTCCCACTTCCCTTATATGTGTTGCAATTTGTACATTCCGTGATAGGACAAAGAGAAAAAAGTCTCGAAAGATAAGTATGCCATGACATCAAATCACAGTTTCTATGGAATTACATGTGACAGTTAACCTGACGTTGAAGAATGAAGAAACCTAGTGAATTCTAACTCAAGTTAGACAAACTCGATTCAGTTTTGGGATAATCGATGTGACTTTGACTTTTAATTTATTCACCTAAATATAAATATGGTGGGTCAATTTGTTTACCGTAGAATGAAATGGGCAACACGGCAGTGAAATTATGATTGGGTGAGGGATAATAATGGGCTTCTTCTGAATCTTTGGCAACAAGTCTATGCAGTTTGGGGAATATTATCTAAATATACAGTACACACAAGTTATTTTCAGTTCTGGAGGACCATGGTCTTGATCTTTGAACTAAAACAATAATTAGGTCTTCTTCAAATCACAAGTAAAGTTTTGAAATGCCACATCATAACAGACTCGATAATATTAGACTGATCTTGTAACTTGATAGGGCTATTACATCATCGCTCTGGAATGTTTTGTATCTAATACCGCTCAAACCGGTGCTTTGGACCGTGTGGTCATATCGTTCAGGATGTCCACATAAACAGCTACAATAAAAGCGTGACTGGGACACAAATCATCACCTTTGTTTCTTGTATTGTTTTAGAAATATGCAATCACTATATTTGCATGTGGGTCAGTACGCCGGCATCGTTTTCGACCACCCTTTTAATATTGCGTTGAATTTGACATACTCTACATATATTAATAGCGTAAAAGCTATTTGCCCAATATATTTTCAGTGAAAACTTTGAGTGCACGGACTGAATTCTTTCAAAATTATCGTGCTAACAAGTGCCCCTTCCCACACGCCCCCACTCACAGCAATTATATATGGAACTATAATCACAAGCTAACTACAAGAGAGAAGCGGTTAACACATTAAATGATGCTGGCGAAACGAAAATGAGCTTCAAGTCCAGATTCTAGAAGGAATTCAACTTAGTAACATCCGCATCAAGAAATTTGAATACAGATGCGGTCCATATTGCGTCAACTTGATGAGTTCTGAGATGTCTTTGACCTCATCACTATTCGCGGTAATAGAAATAAGACCAGCGACTTGTGAATTATCTTTTCATGTGCTTAACATAATCCATCTTCGATAAGCTAGGGTTATCTCTATCTTATATGCATCTATCTATCCAGTTGACTTGTGCATTGGGAAAGTATCACTGTCCGTCAACACAAGTTACGTACAGTGAGGCACGCACTAATCAGATTACTTATTACTCCTTTTTCAAATGGCATTAGTATATATTGGATTTTCACGTATAGGCTTGTTCACTAATCCACTTGTTCACTAATCCACTTGTTCACTAATCCAAAGACTGCTTGATTGGAGAGTATAGAGCATGTCAGTTTGGTACAGTTGAAGTGTAGATACAAAAGTGTTACATTGTGATTATCCGATCTTCCATCATCCGAAGACTAGCCGGGTCGAACAGCCGGGTCTGACAGCGAATTAAAACATGTGTGAATCCACATGTCCTGCAATTATATGTATTGTATACTTCTGAGCGACTGTCGGCAATCCACTTGGCTTCTAAGAATATGAGACGTACGAATCGTGGACAATAGTAGGACGGTTGCCGCGAGTCTATTCCGATAAGAATGCAAAAGTATACAGAAATCAATAAAACTGTTGGAATATTTGATTCATGTACGTAATTTTTTTTTATCAATAATAAGCATGTATGCTACTGGCATTATTTTTATCAACAGTTAATAAAGTATACTTACATGCGTTTCGAATATGTGTCTTTCAATAAAAATAAAAAAGATTTTTTCAAATAACATGTTTTTCTTTTAGCATTCAGTGTTTGTTTATTCAGCTAATGCAATATCACCAGGTTGATAAAATATCGTATTGTACTTCCAGTAGCATGAGGAAATTATGATACTGGTGTACGTGTTCACAATTTTTTTCTTTTTTATGATTGATTATGGAAGACGGCTTCCCAATGAATGACGGATCTGAAGCAATTATATATCTACTTATGTTTCTATGTTTTAATCAACGTATTCGTGATATGGAACATAGCATCTGGAGTAACTAAGAACAATTTCTTTCAAAGATTTTATCTAATGACAGAGTCTAGCCTCAAGAATTAATCCACCCTATCGCCCATTTATAGCTGAATACCACAACTAGAAATCTCTCCGTTACACCTCGTGTGAGTATAATAGCAGGCTAATAGTCCTCCAGGCAGAACCGGTAAGTAATGTTCAATTAGAGGTAATCAGGAAAGAAAGGACGGTAAATAGAAGGAATTATTTTCTGAGACCTAAAAGCATTCATCTGGAGTCCAGTCCACGGAAGGTTTTGTAAAGATCACAGGTCCATCACCATCCTCAGCCCATAATCGCTAACAAAGAATCGATAGACGGAAGTTGGTTGTAAGGGTGAATCACACGAGTTGGATGTTTCTCAGCTGTTCGTTTTGACGATACGCTTATACATAATATTGAGAGGGAGAAACATAGTGGTTTTGGACTTGGTAGGGTTATCATGTCTGCTAGCATGAGACGACGTGACGGGTCACAAAAGCTGGTTAACCGCGTTTAATACCCTATTATTACACTGATATTCTGCCACGTAATGCAGTATTTTTCTCTTAAAATTCCGTATATTACAGAACGGTCTCGATTGTATTCTTTCTTTGGCCCAGCTTTCAACCCTCCACCAATCAGTGAAACTATATAAATTCTAGTACTTTTAACTATGGGATAAATTGGGACTCAATATAAGTTTTCAGAGGATAAATATTACAGCCATTAGATTTCGAAATTGTGTACAAAGGTATATGTACTTAACCCTATCTGGCCTGGGCGATTTGGGGTGTATCGCAGCCTGGTGGAGGGGCGGAAAGTGCCCCTTCTCCCCTAAATATTTTCTCTGCCACTAAGGCTAGAGCGTTGAAACTTACAGCACAGTATCTTGGGGTCAAGCTCTATCGAGAAATGTAAACAAATCCGAGATGGCCGACATGATGACGTCACAGTGAAGTCATCTTCTCGGAAGCCATTTTTCGGCCTTTTTGGGGTCGATTTTTCAAAATTTTCATTTTTTCGATTTTTCTCTCGAAAAAAATCAAATAAAATATAGAACAATTAGTTTTGCATAAATAAAATACTTTAAGGCCTTTTAGGCAAGGAAAATGTGAAGAAATGGAGCGAAAAGATTGAAAACCACGACTTTCGCGGATACTACATGGCCGCCATTTTGAATTTACCCCAGATCCTCTGCCCGGGGGTATATGAAAATAGGTTCAAATTGACCCCAATAAGATAAGCTTTAAAGTCCCTAAGTTTCAGCCTCCTCGGTTTTGTCGTTTCGGAGCAGCAGAGAAAGGTTCACTAGGGGGGGGGCACTTTCCGGCCCCCCCGCCAGGCCAGGTAGGGTTAAAGAGTCTTATATTTTAGGTACGTCACTTGGGGTCATCTCTACATTTGACGTGAAATTGACAAATTTGCATAATAATGAAGAGGTCGTTCTACCAGCAACATGTTTCGCCCCATATGGCTTTAAAATATATTTTTGGGAAACTTTGAAATTTACTTGGTTAGTTGGGGTTGACACATGGTTGACAACGACAAGTGATGACGTAGCAGGCAGATCGAAATGACGTTCAATATCCGTATTTTCTCAAGAAAAATCAGCATTAATTTATCTATCAATATAAAATAGTCCTATCTATCAAAATGAAGTAGTTTTAGAAACATTTAGACATTTGTATATTGGACTCATAAAAATGAATTAAGTTAGACACGATATTCAAGAAACGCATCTTGCAGATGCACCCCAGAAGGTGGCCATTTCGAAATACACCATTATGCTTTGCACTGAGAACTATGTGAATCCTCTTAAAATGAGCCCGGCAAAATTGCGATCTACATTAGTTCAATTGTTAAAAATTTGTATTTTGGGCTTCTCGAAATGACTTCATATGAAGGTTTACTGATTTGGTGGGAAATTTAAGCTGTACGACGTCGGGCATTACAGGTTAGATTTTCTTGGTATTCTTGCATTTACCAGGTTTACCCTATGTTGAGACGTTTACTCCATCAGACGTCCTCGATGTTCATCCATTAACATCAGATGAGTTATTGCTTTGAGCTGATATATCATCACAGCTCCCGAGCCAGCGTATCTGATTCCGCTTAAACCGGTGCTAGGGGCCGGTGGGTACTTCAGTCTCCACACGAACACTTGCAATAAAAGCACCGTATTCTAGGGTTTGAATGTGAGGTGCTGAGGGAAGCTTTCCAGTAGAGTCGTATAGTTGCAGTTTGGTCACCAGACGTCGTCAATCTCTCCCACCTCTTGCATATCTCCAATTCAATTAGACAAAACATACGAATACGTGCAATACAAATTTGAAAAAAAGTTGACCCCATATGGTAAAAATGGTACCATTATGCTCGATGCTGAAAATTATGCCAATAAGGTTAGACTATTAGGCTATAATAAAGAGCTAAATTTGCATGGATATGCGTTTTGGGCTTCCAAAAATGGCTACAGTCAAACCAGATATGAAAAGATGTTTGTTGCAGAACCCTGCCGCAAGTTTGGAATTCACCATTATGTTTTGCACTGATAATTAGTTGGTCATAAAATGAGCCCAACATAATATGCTATGACCTGTATTTGGCAATTGTGTCAAATGTTTAGTTTTGTCTTTTCAAAATGACTTGAATTAGATTTTAATACTAAACATAGTAGACAAAATGCAACCCTGTGAGAAAACATGATCGTTCCCAAGAACCTGGAATTGCCAGTTGTTTAAAAACTCCGTTATAAAAATTGATAAACGACATCTTAACCTCCTAATATGAAGGTCATCAAAATCTCATATTTCCACGTAATATCGTAAGCTTGTTCTAAATTAAAAATGATGAAAACTACATGTTCTTGTTCTTGCTTAGCGAAAGCTTTCTTGACGTAATTAACCCCAACATAACACGGATGGTGGAAAACGATGAGCTGGTGTACTGGCAAAAAGTCAGAAGACCTCACATGCAAATATACTGACTGCATATTTCTAAATTCCTCACAAGAACCAAAACTGATTCCTGTGGTGATTTGTATCCCAGTCACGCTTTTATTGTGGTTATCCATGTGGACATTTTGATTGACATCACCACACGGTCCCTCATCTTTTACGTGTGGGCATGACCACATGGGTACAGGTAAGATTCTAATTTAACTCAAAGAACAATACTACTTCTATTTTTACGGAAACCAGTTTGAATATCAGCAAGTTTCTTCTTGGTTGCTAGGCACCAAACAAGACGATCATTAATCATACGTTCCATGGTTTTGCAAACAATGAAATCGTGCGGTAGTCCCCTGGGTCTGTATGATTACGGCTAGGTTTAAGGACCGGTATAACAATAACATTATGCTATAATTCCCTGTCAACCGAACTCTATTAAATATGGATAATGTATCAAGAGAAGATTCTGATATCAGAAGAGGAAAATTTTATTTAATCTTTTCTTCTATTTTTTAAACCTGTATGCACGTAATTATCTGGAGTTCTTAGCCATCACTGCGCCTAGCTTATCAGCAATAACTGATTGGTCAGCTATCAACCTACATTTGTATTCCAGTCTTTAAAATTATGAAAACTGGACTTTGAAATTTAATCTTTAATTCTATAAATTATATTCCAAACCTTCATTATTGGTTTATGAGCAATGATCTTAGATGGTTCTACGAGATTTAGCTCTGGTAACTCTCACATCTTTCAAATTATCAGAAGTAGGATGTCGTCGAGAACCCCACATTTCCTATCTTCTTTACAGTCATCATTGAACCATGTTTTTTTAATAAAATTTAACTTCAGATGGAATGGGTATAGTGTCGTCCGCAATTTCAATCAGCAGATCTAATAGCTGTACAGGATCTCTTGTATTGAACCATCTATTGTTTTTAGTTCATACTTATTTAGAATTGGTCTTTCGATTGTTGACGCGGAAATAGTTTTATGGATAACGGCTGAATATTGCATGTCAGATCTGGTGCCTGCTATCTACGAAATACTCCATCTGTAGTTTTTGAGAACAAAGATATTAAAAAATTATACATTGATGAAGGAGGGTCAACAGCTGAATGAACGGCTTTTTGGTCCAGTAGGAGAGTGATCACGTCCAAAAATGTCATCCCCAGAATGAAACAAACTTTAGAAAGATAACTTCAGGACAGTGTAGATTATCACATTTTTTTCTATTATGTTTTCTTCTGTTTGAAGACACTGGAGAGTTTTTCGTGGTTAGAACCAAAGAGGACATGATTTATTCATAGTTGGGATTTTCCAGCCTGGGAATGTTAATTATTCATTTAGCCCGGGAAAGGGTGGTATTTCATGCTAGCATCCCGAAGGTGGCAACCCTCAACTTTAGAACGGTGCAAGTTCGTTCTCAGTTATGCAGGCTGTAGACAGATGAAAAAGCAAAGTGAGTTCCAATGGAAAGCTTCTCCATGCAATTTAAATTTAAGCTCCATCCAGGATATATTACTATTCTAACGGCAAGGAGTTTATATTTAGTTCCCCTCTTCGCTGATTCCCATTTCTTTATTTGGAATAAAATATAGTTTTAACATATTTAACCAGCTGATACTGATGTTGTCTTCATAGGCGCGGCATCGTTTAATTTTGTTTGCGAGAAAACCGATTATTTGATACAGTCATTTAAATTATTCGCAATATCTCGAATGAACTTAATTAAAGCTCACCCCCGGGACAATTTTAGTTTCCATTTGAAAATTGGTAACCCCTGATAAGGATGTGCATCACAAAACCTTCATCTAAACATTTATTCTTGGAACTTACCAGCTTGTCTCATATTCAAGTAAATAACTTTATTTATGTCACACCAGTATGAACTTGGGTGACGATAGCTTCGATGAAAGTCCTTGAAATACTAGACTCGGAATTGACTCAAGACACTTAGTCAATATCATGAGGTCTCTCATTTCATCAGTTGATGAATTTGTTTATACATTTCCTGCTGGAGTATTGACAGAAGGCGACATTTAAACTTGAACGATATTTGGAAACTTCGTGGTAAATATGTGTTGGATAGGAACCGTATAATAATATCTTCCTCGAAACCCGTGTATCACAAGCGAATTTCAAACAAAAGTGGACTTCATTGTCGATTGCTTCAGAAAACCGCATTCTAGTGAGAGTTTCAGGATTATCTCAAGACGGACGTGTATTTCTGGATGTCTGAGGCGATGCTGATCTTGTTGGACAAGTTCGACACTTGCTGGCGTTTCATTGCGACATATTCTCGTCGAGTCTCTCTCGGCCCACTTATTTAATCAAAAGCAGTTCGATGTGTTGTGTATAAACCATAGATGCCGTTTATATCATTCTATGGCTAGGTCATACGTTTTCGCCCAATAATCAATGTAGTTCGCATGGCCTAAACTCCATCGTCAACCATAACATGCTTGGAATACTTAGAATTTTGTTTCATCGCTGTATAGCCGAAATGGCAAAAAACACTCTTACTAGGCAGCATGTCAGAACTGTAACTTCTGGGTTACACTCATTCAAAACCTTCGGTGCCAAAATATGGAACGGACTACCAGATCAGCTCCGGGAAACAACTGACATTAAGGTTTTCAGGAGGTTAATAAAAACGTGGACGGGTGATGCATGTAAATGCCACTTCTATAAAATCTAAGTTTTATTATGCTACTGGGTTTTTTGCCCTTTTTGCTTTTACCTTCATCGCTATTTTTAATTTATTTTTACTGTTATTTAACCTCAGATATATTAGCTCTACCGAGCTAGCGTTGCAAATATTGTAATTCTGAGTATAAATAAAGTTTGTATTGTATTGTATTGTATTGTATTGCTGAACGCGACCTTAAACCGTAATTCTGTCTCTCTATCGTTGTCATACAATCATGCTATAGAGAATATTTTTGGATCAGTCCAATTATAAGTACACTGGGAGATTAGAAGAAATGGACTCGGCACATACCCTGATGACACAAATAACTCGGTTCCTAAGTGAAATCCTCTGCTATGCATATATGTGGTCCGAGATTGAGTTATGCAATTTCGTTTCCTAGGATAACATTATACGTAAATGACCTGTTAACCAGTTGGCCAGATTTGCTTGTCTTTCTAATCATTCTAGGCATTCGTCATGCGGTATACTAATGTATTGTAATTGTCTAATCGTTTTGTCCAGTGTGAAGACGCCCTCGCATCAACGTCAAAGCCTTGCCGTCGCCAGAAGGGCGTTGCATCGAAGTATGAAGATATGCTATGGAAAATTTCCAGGGGTCGGCTCTCGTTCGATATATATTATGAATCAGGCTATACAAGCCATCAAAGAGTTGGCACTTATGTTGTCTTTGATGTCGAAGGGAAGCTGCTAAATCCACTAGCTGTAAAAATACAAACCTGACAGAATGTATTACCAGATCTTATGATTCCTTCTCCGTATAGCCTACTTTTTTTCAAAATTTTCAATATTGAGGGTTTACCGAATAACCCCGAGGAAACATCGTCGACAGTTTCACAAACACGCTTGGCCTGGATGTGCTCCGATGGTTTGGGGAAATACTACCTTGGGGCTATTATAGATTGGCATTTTCATTTATTAAAGGTAACATTTAGGGTTTTCTGGGGATGAAACCCCACGCCGGCGTGGGTTACTTCACATTGACAAGATGGGAAAGTTGGCTTAAATGGATTCCAAAATGCCTTTAACCAGACAACTTCGAAGAGCTTCGATCTTTAGATCAACAAGGGGGACTAGCTGAAGTGCACTGATGAATGTTTAGGAAGTAAGCTTAACAAATATGTACTTGACTTTTACTTTGAACTACGTTGTCATACACTATAACTGTATCTACTTGCTAGCAGTAGTTTTGCAAGAATGATATACACCAGTCTTAATTCATCCATTATTTTCATCAGCATGGACTGGCATCGCTCAGATCATAACAATAGCCCAACTGTTACGATGTACGTTCGGTTGTTGCGGGTGGTGGTTCAGTTATTTCTCTCAAAATTATTTTAAAATAAATTGTTTCATGGGAGACTAAACTCTAAAATTCATGTGATTATCTCATGGGACGTCGTAGATGAGAGAGTAAGAAGAAAAATGTTTTATTACCTCAAAATTATATCGTAGCTGCATGGCCACATAAATAGCCTTACTTTCTGTTATCTTGGTGGGGAAACGGACAAAATTTGACATGGAATTGGTGAGATACTTAGGAGGTGGTGGAAAAATTGACGACGCCTGGCGAATATAAAGCAACCATATGACTCCACATGAAATTACAAGCGTCTGGTCCGTCATTCATAATTCAGCCGTCGTCCATTAGACAATATCCGCGTCCATACTCCAAAGACCTATTCCATATTCCATATAACGGTATTAACACCAAATTCAAAAAGACAATCATAGTATACATAAGCATAGGCTTGTTTCCTGCAAGAGAGAAGCGGTTAACAGTTTTCGGCAAGACATCATGATGTTCCAAAAATCTCAGTCACGCTTTGATTGTGATTGTTCATATAAGTACCATGAGAATCTTGAAGTACATGGGTTCATACGGCCCCTAGGGTTAAGCGGAATTAGACACAAGTTACGAAACGTAACGCCATATATCTTGCACGCTACGCTCGTATTTTGCTATCAGCATGCGATATGTATCGCCAAATTTGAGAAACTTTGAGTGGAGGCGCTTGGCGGTGTAGCTCTGGTTTATAAGTTTCTGCAACAATGTTTTGTGACGTTGATTAAAATCGTCACATTTAACACAGGATCTAGCAAATGCTACTAGGCGTGATATGTATACGCCATATGCAGGTCCCACTGGAATATTACTGCCCAGAAAGGGATAGTTTACGATGTCGAAATTGTAATCATCTCTTTTGTCATACAGTCGACGAGAGAGAAGGCCCGCTTCATTTTTATAGAGATATAGGTCTAAATACGATGTGCCTGTAGGGTTATCTGTAGTTTCCTTCAAATCCAGTGAAGGTGGATATATATCCTTCACTGCGTCATTTATATAGCGATTATCCACAGCGAGAAGATCGTCTATATAGCGTCTGGTGAATGAGAAGGAACGGGCTTTGAATGGATCAATTTTTGAAAGCGCCTGCATATAGTCATATTCATAAGAGAACAGATATAGGTCAGCCAATAGGGGTGCACAATTAGTACCCATTGTAATACCTATATGCTGTTGATATATTGTGTTGCCAAATTTCACATAGATATTTTTAATGAGAAATTCAAGCAACTCTATAAACAAAGAAACATCCCATGAATGATATCTCTTGTATGTAGTAGAGCTAAAGAATGCTTTATGGCTTCCGACATTAATATATCTACGATCAGTTTTCTTGAACACAGATACTATTAATGAACTTAGACGGTCAATAAGGTCCTGATGAGGGATTGTGGTATAGAGAGTCGAGAAATCCCATGTGGATACATGCCTATACGGTATGTGACCTTTAGCATCAAGTTCTTCCGTAAGACATTTTGAGTTTTTCAATATCCACATACATTCAACGCCAGAGTTTTTAGAAATGGTGACGCAATACCTTTCCCAAAATGCTTTTATCTCCTGGAGGGCCCTCGTCAACAGGGTTGAAAGAAGCTTGGTGTTGCAGCTTCTAGAACCAGCTATGAATCTAGCTTTCTATGGTGATTTATGCATTTTGGGAGTCCAGTATACTTCTGGTATATCGTTATGTTTGGTTGGAAGACAAATATCTCTTTCCTTGAGAAACGTTTTGTGATTGTTAAATAAATCTTCCAGAGTAAATGCAGTTTGAGAGTAAGTAGACGTATTTGATGACGATACTTTTACACTCAATTCTTCAACCAGCACCTGGTAATAGTAATAATTACATATGAATATTATATTATTTGGAGCTTTGTCTGCTGGGGCTATGACGAATTTACTCTGGAGATTTGCTAGAACTTCTTGCGAATTGGGGCTTCTCAGTACTTGTTTTGCTTGGGGAAGGGTACTTCTGTCAATATGGCGGATTGTTTCAACGACCTTGCTCTTGGCACCTCACATTGGGACTAGCATACGGAGTATTCCAGGACTTAGCCTTTGTATCTCAGCCGCGCTTTATTGCGGTTGTTCGCGTGGAAACTTTGAAGTAACCGCATACATCCTAGCCTTGGCTTAAGCGGGATTAGATAGGCTAGCTCGGGAGCTGTAATGACAGATCACAACGAATAAGTAACTCATTGGAGTATTAGATGTGTATATAGGGTGTCTGGTGGAATAAACGCCACAACTTGGGGTAAACACGGTAAATTCAAGAATTCTCACAAAAATAACTTGTAATGTCCGAATTCGTGCGGTAAATTTCCCACCAAGACCATATGCCTACATATATTTGTCGAATGACATATGCAAGTAAACAATTGGTGAGATATGTAAAAGGTGGGGAAACTTTTAGGAGCTGGGTAAAACGACCACTTGCCAAGAGAGACACTTTAAGAATTTTGTCAACCCTACATCAAGATATCAATATTCATACAGCTATCCCCAAAAAGGTGAAACACGTACTCGCTGCAGTGATGAATTCCCGTCATGTTGCACTGGCTGGATCAGGTAAGGTTCGTAGTTTTTAATTTTTCCCTTGGGTCAACATGATAATGAAAAACCGTTATAGTCACAGTGCAATGGTGGTAATTTTGCTCAATTTGAATAATAACCCATGTTGGTGTGACTCAACCACGTCATACACGCAGATTATTGGCGCTCCATAGATTCAGAACATTATAACAAGTTATGAGCTGTCACACTGCAGAACGGCGAATCACTCCCCGCCTACTCTATGCTTACGCCATCTGCTGTAATGTTGATCAAGTGACTTCCCTTTCCACATCCATGACCGTCAATTTTAGATGAAAAGCAAGGCAATTTCATTGTGAATAACTCATAACAATGTGAATAATTTATAACACGATAGTAGCACACATCAGCAGCTACTGAAGCTTGGAATGAACTTATTCCCTTTGTTTTACCTAGATATCGTTATTTGTTTTTGACACGACACAGCTGTCATTGGACCTAATATCTACATAATGAGCGAAAACATCAAAAAGAAATCGCATCCGTGTAGAACTGAGTCCATGCTGTTGGAGCAAAACTCATTTCAGTGAGTACTACAACCTGAATGATTTCGCACATTATTTTGACCTGATTGCCAAAGAGACACGAGCCTAAATCCCAGTCGTAAACCCACACACTCCCACCACCGTTACATATGGAGATTACTTCGAGTCAAAGTTGTCCGACCAAGCAACATCCAGGTCTCACCAGATTGGAACGTAATCGATTTCGTCCTCTGCAGTAGGCTTTTGAATATCCTTAAAAGCATTTGGTCGGTAACAAGCTTCGGGTGAATTCCTTTCCTGATGATATAATGGTACTGGATAAGGGTGAGTGCTTCTATACCCTGAATATAAGATTCAAGTTATGTTGATGTTGATGGGTGGACATTTTGCTTGCAATACAATCTAAAACAATTGAAGCTGTAATTGATTCACTTGAGTAACACTATAATGAATAAATAGTAGGAAATATTCGATCAGGAAAACAGGTCTTTTACCTTACTATAATTTCAGTAACTTTCTGTGTTTGTTTCTTTGTCCATCCCTAAGAGCCATGGTCGGAATTAGAAGCGTCTGGTCCGTCATTCATAATTCAGCCGTCGTCCATTAAAGAATATCCGCGTCCATAATCCAAGAACCTATTCCATACTCCGTATAACAGTATTAGCACCAAATTCAAAAAGACAATCATAGTATACATAAACATAGGCTTGTTTCCTACAAGAGAGAAGCGGTCAACAGTTTTCAATGATGCCGGCAAGACATCATGATGTTCCAAAAATATCAAATCCGTATCGCTGATCAGTATTCTTAATCCATAATATTCGTTGTAAAGTCGTCATCTAAAGAATGATGTATCTCAGTCACGCTTTGATTGTGTCTGTTCAGATGAGTACCATGAGGATCTTGAAGTACATGGGTTCATACTGTCCCTAGCCCCGGGTTAAGCGGAATTAGACACAAGTTACGAAACGTAACGCCATAGATCTTGCACGCTACGCTCGTATTTTGCTATCAGCAGGCGATATGTATCACCAAATTTGAGAAACTTTGAGTGGAGGCGCTTGGTGGTGTAGCCCTGTTTTATAAGTTTCTGCAACAATGTTTTGTGACGTCGATTAAAATCGTCACATTTAACACAGGATCTAGAAAATGCTACTAGGCGTGATATGTATACGCCATATGCAGGTCCCACTGGAATATTACTGTCCAGAAAGGGATAGTTTACGATGTCGAAATTGTAATCATCTCTTTTGTCATACAGCCGACGAGAGAGAAGGTCCGCTTCATTTTTATAGAGATACAGGTCTAAATGTGATGTGCCTGTAGGGCTATCTGTAGTTTCCTTCAAATCCAGTGAAGGTGGATATATATCCTTCACTGCATCATTTATATAGCGATTATCCACAGCGAGGAGATCGTCTATATAGCGTTTGGTGAATGAGAAGGAACGGGCTTTGAATGGATCGGCTTTTGAAAGCGTCTGCATATAGTCATATTCATAAGAGAACAGATATAGGTCAGCCAACAGGGGTGCACAATTAGTACCCATTGGAATACCTATATACTGTTGATATATTGTGTTGTGTCATGAAACTTCGTCAGGACGATATTGAGGTCACTGTAGGTAACCTTAGAGAATAAAGTTTCAAGAAAAATCTCGACGCCCAGTGGGGCCCAGAAATTTGTTTAGTCAAAAGGTCGTGTAATTCTGTCAAGATAGCCGCGAGATTGCGAAAATTGACCTGAAACGTAATCAAAAAAGCTTCAGTAATTAACGCCCACAACGGGTGGAAAGATAGATTCACACATTCTACAGTATATATATTACCGGCGCATCATATGCTTAAGATAGTATTACAAAGGGATCTCAGAAAGGTGGAAAGATGGGAAGTCAAAAAAAGATGTGTATCGCGAAGTTGGTGTCGGGAATATGAACTTTGTTCGGCAACAGCTTTGGTCGAAATGCCGAGAAACCTCCCTAGGATCGCTGTGGTTTCACAGGAGTTAACCTAAATCAAACAAATATCAACACCATCAGAGGCCTTGAACTGTTCTGGAGGGAAGGTAAATTTATTATCAGTATAGCTGTGGGTCAGGGAAAAAAACATTTTAACTGGCATTTAACGTCCAATGAGACTGGGAACATAAAGCAAGTATATATGTATATACAAGTTTATATGGCACAATTGAAACCTTCCAGGATGGTGTCCCAGGCAGGGACTGGAGGAAGGTTAGACAGATATATTGTTTGGGTATATAATCGTCCTTTTTGTGATTGTGTGATTGTGTGTTATTACATAACCAATATGAAGAGGAAAGATCAGTTGCAAACATATAATTCTAGGAACCGTACTGAATTATTTTTTGTAATAATAAAATAATATTGTTCCTCTAGGTCACCAGAATTTAGAATTTTTCCATCCCAGAATCCTACTTTTCAGAGCTGGTCCATTTAAAACGTTTTCTAGTCTGGGCGTGGCTTTAGTAGTCCTACTGCGAAATGAAAAGCAAATAGAGAGATGAAACGTTACGATTTGATAGTTTATGGTACAGGAGTCATTTTGAGCCTACTCACATAATCCGCCAAGGAGGGCACCATGGTAATCCAAAATGTCGTTAGTCAGAGTGTAACTGAACAGTCCTTTTGTTTCCCATTAAATGTCGGTCTCCGCTGGGTGAGATGGTCATCAATTAATTAACAATCAAACATATAATTCATTGCTATTTTATTTTCGGGGAAAATAGGGTTATAAAGTCAAATATATTTGACGACAAATGATCCAAGTGTCCACTAAAATCAACTGATATCTAGTTCAAAGCAATTTCCTACAGCCCCAATCGTCGCATGTAAATGATGAATGCAACCGGTAGAATTAACTGTTTGCATAACCTTATTAAACTATGAGTCCCTCAAAAGAACATATGCAATACCCGTTCAGTGGTTCTGCTACATTGAATTAGAAATCCACAGCATCTTCCATGGGTGGTAATTATGCAGTACTTATTGTTCTGCTGTATATTGGGAAACATGCCTCCCAAAATGCATAAATCACCATACAAAGCTAGATTCATAGCTAGTTCTAGAAGCTGCACCACCAAACATCTTTCAACCCTATTGACGAGGGCCCTTCAGGAGGTAAAAGCATTTTGGGAAAGGTATTGCGCCATTATTTCTAAGAACTCTGGCGTTGAATGTATGTGGATATTGAAAAACTCAAAATGTCTTACGGAAGAACTTGATGCTAAAGGTCACATACCGTACAGACATGTATCCACATGGGATTTCTCGACTCTCTATACTACAATCCCTCATCAGGACCTTATTGACCGTCTAAGTTCATTAATAGTATCTGTGTTCAAGAAAACTGATCGTAGATATATTAATGTCGGAAGCCATAAAGCATTCTTTAGCTCGACTACATACAAGAGATATCATTCATGGGATGTTTCTTTGTTTATAGAGTTGCTTGAATTTCTCATTAAAAATATCTATGTGAAATTTGGCAACACAATATATCAGCAGCATATAGGTATTCCAATGGGTACTAATTGTGCACCCCTGTTGGCTGACCTGTATCTGTTCTCTTATGAATATGACTGTATGCAGGCGCTTTCAAAAATCGATCCATTCAAAGCCCGTTCCTTCTCATTCATCAAACGCTATATAGACGATCTTCTCGCTGTGGATAATCGCTATTTAAATGACGCAGTGAAGGATATATATCCACCTTCACTGGATTTGAAGGAAACTACAGATAGCCCTACAGGCACATCATATTTAGATCTATACATGTATCTCTATAAAAATGAAGCGGGCATTCTCTCTCGTCGACTTTATGACAAGAGAGATGATTACAATTTCGACATCGTAAACTATCCCTTTCTGGACAGTAATATTCCAGTGGGACCTGCATATGGCGTATACATATCTCGCTTCGTAGCATTTGCTAGATCCTGTGTTAAATGTGACGATTTTAATCAACGTCACAAAACATTGGTGCAGAAACTTAAAAAACAGGGCTATTCCACCAAGCGCCTACACTCAAAGTTTCTCAAATTTGGCGATACATATCGCATGCTGATAGCAAAATACGAACTTAGCGTGCAAGATCTATGGCGCTACGTTTCGTAACTTGTGTCTAATTCCGCTTAACCCGGGGCTAGGGGCCGTATGAACCCATGTACTTCAAGAACCTCATGGTACTCATATGAACAGTCACAATCAAAGCGTGACTGAGATACATCATTCTTAGATGACGACTTTACAACGAATATTATGGATTAAGAATACTGATCAGCGATACGGATTTGATATTTTTGGAACATCATGATGTCTTGCCGGCATCATTGAAAACTGTTGACCGCTTCTCTCTTGCAGGAAACAAGCCTATGTTTATGTATACTATGATTGTCTTTTTGAATTAGGTGCTAATACTGTTATATGGAAAATGGAATAGATCTTTGGATTATGGACGCGGATATTCTCTAATGGACGACGGCTGGATTATGAATGACGGACTAGACGCTTGACAAACAATATCACTGGCCCATTATTTCTATATTATAAACAGCTGTCTATAGATAATCTTCCATTGTTCCAAATGTATTAACCTTGTACAGTATGGAAGTTATAAATTATAATTGTGCCATCTGATCAACCATATATGTTAGCTAAATTATTTTGAATGTTGGGAGTGAAGATCCACAGTTGAATTAGCAGGTTCTCTGGTGCACCTTTCAAGCAGACAAATGTGTGTATCAGGTGACTCGGTTCAGGAAACTGACTGATAGCCCTCGTCTTCCTCCTCTGGTTTGTTTTCCGGCATATCACCTACATGGCGAAAAAGTCTGGGTGTTTTTTAGCTTTAAGATTAAACCGCGTTTTGTTTACGCTCTTTTATCGTTTTGTCAGAGTAAAATTATCGTTCCGCTTTCTGAGTGTGGAAAATTGTTTCGCATATAAAGCATATTAGCATTTATTTATTTTTTTGGAAAATCGTTTCATTCGCGGATATTGCAATGATCAATCCCGTCATTCAAAGTCCGGCATTTTTTGCTCCATAAACGTTTGTTCTTGTCGCTTATAAAATTACTTTAATAAAGTAAACTAGAAGTGTAAATTTGTTAGACACCGAGCGCTCGTATATCGACAATAAAAGCGATTGTGCACGCGTAAATGTTTTTATTTCTTTTGTCGTTTACCCTTCCCTTAGCGGAAAAACCCTTATCGCTTATAAAAGCGTCTAATGCTCCCTATATTCAAACCTAAAGTATTTATTTTTTATACTCAAGTACTGTTTTAATTTTAATTGACTCTTTTTTTAAGCAAACTCAGTGGCATGGCCTACATCATCCAACTTAGGATGGGAGGCCACAAATTCAAAAAACTGTCTGTCTGTATATTCGTTTCGTTTAGAGTTTCATTTGTGGAAACTGTATCGTTGCAAAAGCTTTGCGTTGCCGTTTATATTTCGTTTCGATTGCGTTGGTTAACGTTAAACTAAACGAAAATAACCGACATCAAACGCTTTTACCCCTGTATAATTAATAGCCCCAACAATGCTGCTTCACTATCGCGATAGATGGAATGTCATATAAGCACACAAATCATCAGACCAATCAGCGTAAATGTGTGCCCTGTTGAGATATTTTCAGAAAAAGTAATGTGACCGTAAAACATACATGTTATCGTTTGTGCTTTCCACGATATGAACAATAGCGTCCATGCTGAAATTAGATTATAGTTTCTCTAGATCTTTTCCGAAAAACGTCCATTGTCAGTTAAATACTATAACCGAATTCTCTCTGACCCACGACGTGTGAGTATAATATCAGGCTATTAGACCTCTCAGGAGAAACGGTACAACCAGAGTTGTTCAACTAGAGCTAATCACGAAAGAGGAATTCTTTTCTAAGGTCTGGAAACATTCGTTCTTAGACCGGTATACAGAATATTGGGGAACAAGATTGTTGTGAAGTTGAATTTGTCAGATAACATTATGCCGATTTTACGCCCATCAGATCATCGTAAACCATGTTCGATACCACGTAATAAACTGTTGTAATTTTTCTTAGAAAGTGTTAACGGCTCGTTTGAATTACCTTGTTGGTTGCAAACTAACATTTCTGTCAGTATTATTCCCACCGGCAATAATAAAAGTAAACGAAATATCCCATGATCCCTACTCGTGAAATTTTCAGTAGTAGCAAAGCCTTTTCACGCAGAGAATTACAACGACGGTATGAAAGTAAACATGTAAAGGCATCAACCCAACATGCATGGGGGACATCCGAGGAGCTGAACACTAAGCACTAAGGGCTCGTGGAAGGTCGCAAACCACTAAAAAGCTGCCTTGCTTAATAGGTAGTGAATCGAATAAGCCGCTCAAACGCATTTACAATTCAGCACAGATAGACGCACCATTTTTTTTCGAAATACGACAGTTAGATTTAAGGTCATCCCGCCCGACATCATACTGGTGAATTTCGGAGGTGGGTAATCAAAGTGAGCAAGATTTTTTCATACCAAAGTTTGGAAAGGTGGTTTTGATATTTCTGACCCAACCGGAATTCCGCCCACTGTTAAAATATTGGACCCAAACAATTCAATGGTGGTTTGGGACATGAATATTTCGTGGACAACTGTTCACTGACCGTATTGCTCAGATAAGAATGAAAAAGACGCTGTGTGCAAGGCCACCAGCTCTTAAGAGACTGGTAACATCGAAATGTCCACAACTTGCGAGAACCTCGAACAGGCCTTCAAGATACTGACGAACTACATATGTGAATGAACAGCTATTTCTCAAGGGATACGAAGGGCATGAACAGGATATGATGATATTGACAAGACAAGAAGAGGGCAGAAAATATGCACTCAACATATAGTGAGAAGATTTGGAAAGGCTGTCAATATACTGACGGGGACCATTTATGCGATTGGGCAGCCATTTCCCTTGGGAATACACGATCAGAGAAAACAAGAGACAAGACACGAGACGGAGGAAGGATATATAAATGGATGACAAGGTTGACAAGCGACAGACACAAGATACATAGGAAATGATCTCTACTCCAATCACCTTAGCTGAGGATATGAGGATAAATGAATTCAATGACTACTCCCTGTAAAATGTAGCTCACAGAAGGGTCACCTCTCTTAAATTCAATTTGGAGCCCCTTGGCCTGAATTTCACACGCTCACATGCGTTTGTCGTTTTTGTGAGATCTATGTGCATATATACATATTATGAAAAAGCGTATTTCTCCAGGGATTACAATTAATGTGAATATAAATAGCCGGAAGTTCGCTCCGTGAAGCATTATTCTATAGCACTTCTGTCAATAACATCGAGCTAACCAGTGTAGTAATTACAAGATTTACCACGGTTATGTGAAATGTACATGTGTCAAGTGCAGGTGTTCATAAGGAGATTCTATTCAAAATTTTATTCTTTTCATGTTGTGTAATCAAATGATTTCCGCTGTTATTGCTTCCATTACTGAGGTGGGGTCTCAGCAAGAACATGACGCCTGTAATTCAAAGATCTGCCAAGCATAGTACGGGACAAAAACCTGTAATTCCGAAATAATGATTGGATGTCAGTTTAACACTATCTGGCCTGGGCGATTGGGGTTTATCGCAGTCTGGCTCAATATTTTTCTTAACACTTAAGTTAACTTACAACACTATATCATTGGGGCAATCTCCACCGGAAAATGTGAAAAAAGTCCAAAATGGCCGCTACGATGACGTCACAGTCACGTCATTATCAAAAAAAGCATTTTGGGTCTATTTTCAAGTCGGATTTTTCGACTTTTTTATTTTTGTGATTTCTTCATGAAAACGGCTCGATAAATTGGAAAATAATAATCTGATGTGAAATAAACTAGTTCTTGCCCACTTGCAGAAGAGTAAAAAAATGCTGGTACCCCATATGGCCGCCATATGATTCTCTGTAGCTTATTGCGGTCATTTTGAACCTATTTGCATGACCCCCCGAGCAAACTCACGGAGTGTCAGATCCCCTTGTTTTGTCGTTCCAGAGATAGAGAAGAACATTTGGAAGTGGGATCATAATGGCCCCGCAGGCCTGGTAGGGTTAAACCTGTTTATCTTCATAATATTCAAATCTACACACAACTATACCGACTACAGCCATCAGCAGTATTTCACCGTTTGAAAGTAACAAATAAACGATAGCATACTTGTATTGGTGGTAAGTGTATGAGATGGCGTAACTAGGAGTCATATAACCGCACATGTTGATATTCGGACAGCATCTTATCAAAAGGTATCTCTTGGACATTGAATGATTATTCGATGTCATAGTGTTTGTATCTCACCTACACTACCTTCACAATATAGTCTGCATGGGCTATACAACACCATCTACTATTAAGGTCTGGTCACGCGAACATGGGAGAATACTTTCAGAGTAGCTCACAAATATTGACATATGCAGATAAAAGTTCATCTGATATGTAAAATTAAAACAAATGACATGGGCACATATCTTGATAAGACCAATAACTGGATTACTAGCTTCTTTGATGTCGAGTGAAATTCTGCTAAATCCAATTTATTTCACAAATTCAAATCTGATAGAGTAAAAAATTCAAATGGTTTGCGATAAGCAAGATACTTCCCTTTCGGTATATCTTTCCTTCGCATGTTTTCGAGTGCCCGAAAGAAAAAGAAATGGTCATCAGCTTCATGAACAAATTTTCTTTGCAAATGAACTGGATGAAATATATATATCATCTATTTATATTGATGACACAATATATTGCGTGAGGTAAACGAATCAGACATTTCTGATTCAACTGTTTTCACAAAAAGGGAATGCAAATAGCATTCATATTATTCGAAAGCCCTGCGCTTTGCAAAAAATCAAACACAGGGACGAATGGAAAGGCTATATAGCAAAATATATTTTCCAAAGTAAGATCGATGATGTAAAAGCCATATCAAGTCATTTTGATAGAACGTGATGAACTATGTGACGTTAGCAGAATTATTATTATTAATATTTATGTATATTAGTTCAGGTTCCTTATTAGATACGTATATTTAGGATCCTCATTATTTATATAGGTTCATTATTATTGCTGTGTATTAGTCCTGGAAGCCCTGACTATAATTAGCTAATTATATAGTCATGGGTTCCCGGAACCCACTGTCTAACCCGTGTGACTATAACCGTCATTGGGTGAAATCCCAATATTTGAGCATAACTGCACACAATCTATTGTTTTGTGACAAATCCATATTCGGGGTTACCTGTATCTTTTATAACCACCTGAAGCCATGGAATCATCCGGGAAAGTTATAAATCAAAAGAATAAACACAACTCACTATTTTTAGAATCTGAGATTACACCAAGCAATTATCTCTTTAGTTAGTTTGGCAAAAACTGAGGAAATTCCACTAAGCCAAACTAGATTATGTGGCATTTACCAGAATTTTTAAAAAATATGTTGACATGAAATAAAATTGAGGCACATTTATGCGTAAAAAGGGCGAAATTTTTAAACTACGAGAACACAACTTATCCGTCACAACGCTTGTTTGCTATTTCGAATTTATCCATGATGATCTACTCCCAGGGATATTCAAATCGGCTCAAAATGACTCCAATAAGATTTACTATAAAGTCATCTCACAGTGTGACAGCTCTTAAGGATTTGTCATTTCGAAGAGAGTACAGAATGCTTGGTAGGCCCGGGATGGATGGGTTAAAAGACTTTCTCTGTGGTTACATCTTGAAGAATAGCATACAAAACAATTTGCCAAATACTGGTTCCATTTTAATCCTAGGCGCAAAGGATCACGGGTCCTCAGAATGTCGTGTTATCGGCCTTTTCCGTCCATTATTTCACAATTTTCTCCTAAAATGACATAAAATAATTTATGTAGGATGCCGAGAGATTGATCAGTCTGTAAAGATATTACATTCATAAACAAACCTACCGCTAAATAAACAAATTGCTTATGGATAACAACTTCTAGTTTATTCAGGACGACGTTTCGATACAGGTACTAGTATCGTTCTCAAGTCAATGACTTGAGAACGATACTAGTACCTGTATCGAAACGTCGTCCTGAATAAACTAGAAGTTGTTATCCATAAGCAATTTGTTTATTTATCTACTTCCCAACTTCTAAATGCCACTTAAGAAAACCTACCGCTATTTAGACGTATTAGAAGACTTGGTATGAAGTCAAAACCATCGGTCGTACAGATCCCTGCTAAACAGAAAGCCTTCGGATATTGATAAACCGAACGAATCTCAACACAGTAACGTCAACGCGGCAAAGCGATGATGGTCGAAGCCTTTCGAATACCGGATGCGGGATACAGTCAGAATTTGTTCATGTGAGATACACACTATCAGGCTAAAAGGACCAATGAGCTCTTTAAAATTTCTAAACGATATCAGAGACTAGGCATCTCAATTTACGAACTCGCTAGTATTATGAACAGGATAATTTAACCAGCAGGAACATAACTGAGTTAGAAATGACACAGGCGCCTTATGACGAATAGGGAAAAGGTTATCGCAATACGTCGACGGAGAGCGATGTTAGAGAAACTGGTCAAATTCATGGTTTGGCCCTTGGAAAATCCAAGATCAGGACCTGTACCCTGCAGCATATTTTCCACTTGCATCCTTTATCCTGCATCATACAGTATGCGGACTGCAGCCTGCACCTTCCCGGTATCCTACACTCTGCAGCCTGAAAACCCAACGACACACAATACATGTCACTGCAAATACCCAGAGAAAAAAAATTTGTATGGATGAACTTCGTCGCATGATATTGATGAGACATCTGTTCTGTCCAAGAACGTGCATCCTATATTAATGTTTTCCCCGTTTGGGCCGTCTCTTCTATCTGACGACCACATAGTGCATCACATTCCAACGGATGACTTGATAGGGCTATTGCATCAATGCTCTTGGATATCAATGAAGTCGGTTCTAGGGCCGTGTGGACATGCCATTCAGGATGTCCACATGAAGACCTGCAATAAGCGTAGCTGAGATACAAATCATCGCATGGAAGATTTTTGGTTCTTACGATGTGTTTAGATATGCAGTCAGAATATTGGCCTGTGAGGTCATATGACCTCTTGTCAGTACGTCGAAATCTTTTTCCATCACCTACAAAAAGCAAAGCCTCTCGGGATATCATCTGGAAATGTCAATTATTCGTGATATTCAACAGTTCCATTGACCGACATCGAATCCAGCTCTTCAGCAGACTGATGTATCCTCAAACCACAAAGTATTTCATGAAGAAATATGAGGAAACCGTCGGCAAGCATCATGGTTGCATCATAATTGACTTGAAACCGACCGAAAGTACGGCTGTGGCCATGTGGACAGTGAAAGTAAGTATAACTTGTATTTTCCCTGTGTAACTACACTTAGTTAACGAGTTAGGTAGACCCAGCACTTCTCCACAGTCTCTGTTTCGAGTGGAAGAGCAAATTAACAAATTATAGTCAGGTACTTCTCGGGCTAATTTACTGAGATAATATGGATCCTGGACTAATATAGATCAATAATAAGTATCCTAAATATACATAAATAAAAAGTATATATAAACCGTACACGATAGCATAATTATTAGAGCGTCTGCCTCGTAAGCGGTAGATACTGGGTTCAATCCTCGTACGGATCATAACAAAGACTTGAAAAATGTAACTTTTTGCTTCCTCGCTTACGCTCAACATTAAGAGGACAGAACAATAATTGGTTCGATCGGTGTCCGTATAGTGTGACTGGATTGGGTGTCATGTCTGCCTACAATCTGATTAAAACTCAGACTTAATAACCGCTCCTATATCTGACATGTCGCTAATTAAGATCTGGGACAGTTCCTATCTTAAATCTGTCGCGCATGTCAGACTGGCGACCAATCACAGTCCAGCCTCAACAGGCGAAGAGGTGCCTATTGGCGCTTTCCATTTGGAGGCAACGCCAGCATAGCCCCGGCACAGTAAATGGAACGTGCACAATCAAGGCATTGCCAGCGGCCACGCCGACTACCGGTACGCGAAATGGAAAGCGCCCCATATTCAGTGGCGGCCAAGTTCAAGGGCGAGATCGAAAGTTATGGTGTGCCATGACGTGCCCGAATTAAAGCAGGAGCAACTGCAGATGGTTTCTTGCATGCTACATAAAAGACACTGTATAGCCGTTCTTCCTACCGGCTACGGGAAATCTTTATGTTGCCGAGTGTACGGACGAGACGCAGAAAAATCCAACCCCCATGTAGGCGGCTGACGAAGTTCTTGCTGTCGACTCCAGTCCATGAGCGATCACCGAAGATTATTATTTGCTCCCCGTTGCTCTCTTCAATGACAGACCAGGTGAAAAGATCAATGGATATTTCTTGCACTGCTGGTTATTTTGTTTCATAAAATCAGTTCATAACTGCATCGCAACAACAACGGAGATTAGCCCTCACACTATACTACGAGGCGTCTCATTGGGCGACAACAACAACAACACAACAACCAAAACCTGCTGTGACAAAAACCAGGCGAAAACCAGACGGTATTATAGAAACAAAGAACCCAAATCAACGAACATACAAATCGGACAGGGCGTCTATTGCGGTATGGCGAAAATTACTGCACATTAGATATTTCAACATTCTTGGAGATCTAGAAAATGTAACGGTCGACTGGCCCAAACAACATCATCATCGACGTTGGAGATGATGATAATTACTGCTTCTCAAGAGAAATCCTGCCAAAACCTCTCCAAAAAACTGTGATACAGGTATATATCTATGGGACAAAACTCCTGACAATAACCCTTTATCACACTACATACTCAGTACTGATACAGGGAAAATCCTGTCAAAACTGGTGTGACATGGAATTTGACAGGTTAAACACAATTGTTAATCAAATTACGGATCTTAAAAAGACATCTGCCGATACAAGTCACTGCCAACAATATGTGAAGGACTTGCCTCTGCCTATCAGTGCCACTGCAACTGACAAGAACGATCCCCTGCCTCTAAAGTTGACAGCGAAAACAGCCCCAGCACTTGAAAATACGGATGTGGACAAGCAGAAAACTACAACCCCACCAGTACAAGAGATGGCTTCACAAATTCCTGTATCATTAGGCCTACCGTCCCCACAATCAAAGACTGAAACTCTTCCTAAAAATATGAGTTCTTCAAGTCCAGGAAAACCACCCATCATAGCCAGCCGACACACTGAGAATTTACATGCAGTGCCCACTACACCCCCAAACCCCAGACCCAGCCCTGAAGTACAGCGATCACTACATAATAAAACCTATCAACTTAAAAACCAGCAACTCGAGATAGGAGAAATTGCATCTCGGATGGGCTCCTTAGAAAGCTCACTTTGTGGACTACTAGGAGACATTAAAGTTAGCATCCACGCTTAACACAGAAAAGATTCCACCAAACCTGTTGAACATTTAATAGCAGGTCTTCGTGAGGAACTATTGGCCGAGCAACTAAAGATAAAGACTGCACTTGAGAAACAGTTAAACAGACTCTCTGACAGCATGAACAGAAAGTTTAGTGAATCCTCAGAAATGCTGAAAAATCTAGTTGACCACAACAGAGAAACTGAGACTGCCTCATGTAAACGGCCCACGACGAAGGACAGCTCCACACAAACATCTGATCAACATCATAAAGACCATTCATCCCACCCAGAGACCCCCTCACCATGCCGAGAGACAGTCATTACCCCTCAAGCCGTGCTCCCGGCGAGCATGTCCGACTCTTCAACACAACAGCATAAGTCTGTATACAGCTCTCCCAGCCATCAAGAGACTATATCCCATAAAAGTCCGCCATCGGAGACAACTGCTTATACCACAACACCCAGAACAACACAGATATCCAGGAAAACTGATGTTCTCATTATTGGGAACTCAAACGTCAGACATCTCATCCCTGAGAAAATCTACAGCAGGCGTAATGTGACTATTACAGAACTAAAAAACAAAACAATCACTGGTGCCACTCGCTACATTACAGGGCTTAAAGAGCCGGCCTTAGCCCCAAAATGTTTAGCCTTTCTGATTGGCACCAATGAGCTGGATAGTAACGAGACACCCTCCATGCTGAATGACTATCGTGCTTTAATACAAAAAACAAAAGAGGTAGCACCAAACTCCACCGCTGTGTTCCTTGGAATTCCCCCTAACAAAATCAACAAACCCGAAAACAGAAGCTGTATACGCGCAACTAAAACAACTTTGTGAAGACCTCGGCGCTCACTTTGTGTCCAACGCTAATATTACAATCCAGAATCACCTCCGCAACGACCATGTTCATCTCAATGACGAAGGCCTCCGACAACTGGTGAGGAACCTCAAAGGGACAGTTAATCCAATTATCGGTGTGAAGACCCCTATCAACACTCCTGACCACAGACATACATACGGTAACATAGACAGGCGCGGTTATCAACCTCCATTCAATGGATACAGGCGACCAGAAACGCTGGACGACACGCGGAACACAAACTTCTGGTCCCCACTGCTACATCTGATGAATACAACACTTGCAAATGCAAACCTTGCCTTCAACCACTAGGATGAACTTTATCTACATATATCATCGTGTTGTGCTGCTAGATAACAGACCCTACATCTGAATTGTGCTGCATAGTATATACTTGACTATATCAGACCCCAGATACCCACTGGGGATATGATAGACGCTGATAAAGATCCAAGTCTAACAACATGACCTACGATCTAAGCTTAATATTTTAGTACTCCAGAAACCATTAAATTTTAATATGTAATTTTAGTATATGCACGAAAAGAAAGCTACTTTATCTGTGAACAATCGAATCGGTGTTATGGAAAAGCTACTATCCATTAGCTGTTGGAATATTGATGGATTGCGAAAAAAGATGAACAATGATTATTTTTGTACCTGTATCCAGAAATATGATATCATAGGTCTGATTGAAACCTGGACTACAGACTGTGAACTTTGTGATGAACTTGTGAACCAACCAGAACTACAGGACTTCACTTACCTTTTTATTCCTGCAAGAGGTAGGTGCACTGTTGGTAGAAAATTTGGTGGTATTATTCTACTCTATAAAAAATATATTACACCCTATATAACCCCAATATTGAAAACTCCTGACTTTTGCTGGATAAAGATTGAAGCCACTCATATGGGCTGGAACAAAGATCTCTACTTAGCAACATGTTATATTCCCCCATCGGTCTCACCATATTTTGATGATCAATTCACTCAACTTGAATACACAATTGCAAAATTTAGCCCACTCGGAAACATACTTTTGATGGGTGATTTTAATGCACGACTAGGGAACACACAGGATTTCATTTATGATGACTCTGACCGCTTCATTACCTTACCCACTAGTTATGCTTTAGACTCTCAGATCCCCAGAAACAATCTCGACAGACATGGAAAGGTCCTCGAGCATGGCCAAAAACTACAATCCCTATGCATCTCTTCGCAAATTCGAATCCTGAACGGTAGAACCCCAGGTGACACAATGGGAAACTTCGCCTATTATGACCACAGGGGAAGCAGTGCAATCGATCTTTTCATTGCTAATGAACACTTTACAGACTCAATATGGAACATGCAAATTAAATCACTTAACCATCTATCGAGACATTGCCAAATTGTGTGCAATATCAAATCCTCTATTGAAAAAATATTCCAAACCCCAACACTCCACACTGAAGAACTCCCAACTAAACTCCCCAAAAAAAACGTGATAACAGCACTTCATACAAAACAGCACTACTAGAACCCGAAATTACTTCCCTTGTCTCAAAATTCATGAGAAAAGACGCCCCCACAACCCAAACCGAGATCGATAATCTAAGTCATGATCTCGTTAACATCATGCTGAAAGCCAGAAACATAGCCGCCCCGAGCCTAGCCCTCACTCATAGATTCAAACGCAACAAGAAAAGAAAACGTCCCAGCAAAATTTACTTTGACCAAGATTGCAAAGACCTACGAAATATAGTAATTAAAATGGGCAAAGAAGTCACAAAACAACCCTGGAATCCTGCCCTTCGTCACAAATATAATACACAAAGAAAAGCCTATAAGAAACTCTTAAAACAAAAACATGCCTCATATAAACATGAAATAATACAAAAATTGGAATGCCTTGAAAATACTAACACGAAAGAATTCTGGGACCTCATTGACTCCCTGGAAAAAACCAGATAAGACCCCACACTCTAATTCCAATATTAATATTTCGGACCTCTATGAGCACTTTAAAACCCTAAACAACAACTCCACATCTATGGACAGTGACCAAGATCTCTTAAGCGAACTTCACCGACTAGAGGAAACAAATTCTAATAAACATATTCTCTCCCAAATATATCCCTTTCAGAAATCAAAACCGCTATGAAGAATCTTAAGCTCAGCAAATCTGCAGGGCCTGACCAGGCCAGCAACGAACTTCTAAAATATGGCTAACACATACTTCTCTCCCCAATCACTAAACTATTCAATGAAATTCTCAACTCTGGATTATTTCCCAACCACTGGGCACATGGTCACATCACTCCAATACACAAAAAAGGTAAGAAATCTGAAGCTCATAATTATAGAGGCATCTCTATTCTAAATAATATCAGCAAGCTCTTTACTAAAATTCTTAATAATCGCCTCGCGGACTTCCTTGAAGAAAACGGACTTCTGTCCCCAGCACAAGCAGCTTTCCGTAAAAACCATCGTACAACAAACAACCTTTTCATTCTGAATGCCCTAATAAATAAATACACAAAAAAGAACAAAAGTCAACTCCACTTATGTTTTGTTGACTTAAAACAGGCTTTTGATTCAGTTTGGCACAATGACCTTCTCCTTAAAATACAACGCCTTGGTATTGGTGGACAATTTTACAAGCTTATAAAAGACATGCATAACAAAATCAGCTATCAATTTAAACACAACAATCTCTTATCCCCAGCCTTTGACAGCTCGGCTGGAGTTCGACAGGGCGACAACCTAAGCCCCACTCTATTCAATATATATATCAATGATCTTGACTTCACAACAGTAGACAGCCATGCACCCACATTACAAAATGAACAGATCTCCCATCTACTCTATGCTGATGACCTAGCCCTTATATCAGAATCAGGCACTGGTCTACAAAACTCTCTTAATCATCTAGACGCCTTCTGCAACACCTGGCATCTCCGCATTAACTCCGAAAAAACAAAAACGATGATCGTACAACATAGAAAAGTGAAACACCCAAATACCACCTTGTTCACTTGTGGCCAACATACTCTACAACAGTGTTCCTCTTACAGATACCTTGGAACTATTATTAGTGACACCGGCCACCTCACTGATACCATGAACGATATGAAACTAAAAGGCCAGAAAGCATTGTACAAACTCCAAAGTGTCAGCAACAACTGTTCTATTCCCATCACCTTACAAACTAAACTCTTTAACACTCTTATCAAACCTATACTATTCTACAATTGCGAAATATGGGGCCTAAATAAAAACTTTCTGAAGAAATCTGAAAACCATGAATGGCTTAACTATGAAAAAATTGACAAAACTCCATATGAGCAAACACAACTTAAATTCTGCAAAATGACACTCCGTACTCCAAAACGAAGTACCAATATCGCATGTAGAGCTGAGCTAGGTGTATTTCCACTCTTCTTTGATATAATCACAACCTCGGCTAAGTACTATAATAGAATCCATAACACCGAAAACATCCTTCTCAAAGACGCCTTTAATTACTACTCTAACAATAAAAACACACCTAACAATTGGCTAACAATAACCGAGTCTTTCCTAGACAAATCAAACACAGACCCACTAAATATCTCCTCATCTCTGTCTAAATCTCAACTAAAACAGTCCATGTCAAAACTGAAAACCCATTTTGAAGAAGACTATACAAACTATTTCTTCAGAAAGCTAGACCAAAACAATCCACCTAGTAAACTAAAAATCTTGTCTGTCATTTACGACACATACGAACAACAATCTTACCTTCAAAACATAAATAATGCTAATCACAGACATACAATAACTAAACTTAGAATAAGCAGTCATAAGTTAGAAAGCGAAGTAGGCAGATACAAAAATATCCCCCGAGAAGACAGATTATGTCCCAATTGTGACCACAACTCGATAGAAAGTGAAGAACATTTTTTTACTACACTGCCCTGCATTCTCATCCTTAAGACATGACCTCCTCACTGCACCTTATATTAACCCAACTGTCCCTCCCCCAAACTCGCTCATTCTGAAGCAAATTCTCAACCCTGAACAGTCTCGAGCCTCTAAATCTACCCTCCAAGTTTTTAAAATGTACTCTGCCAGATTTTCAACACGAGCACCACCAGATTCAACCAACTCTGCACCTGCCTCTTCCAACCCTTGTATATAATTTCGCTTCTTAAACTGTGCAAAAAATGTTCTTACTATTTCTTTTACTCTTTTTTTTTAGAATCGAACCACTATTATTATGGATTACCATACTTCTGTATATGAAGTCGAGTAATAAAGATTGTATATTGTATATTGTATTGTATATTTGTGCAGAATATGGTATTTGTGCAGAATATGGTATTTGTGCAGAATATGGTATTTGTGCAGAATATGGTATTTTCCTTCCGCCTTCCTTCAATTATTGCGAATCCATGTGTTTGTATTCCGGAGAAAACTCTTGCTTTTTATAGTGCTAACATCTTTGACACCGTAGAAATGTCTGTATTAAGACAAACATGTCTGTTTGATCACATTTCTGTTTGATCGCATTTTTCTAATCCATATGCATCATTCCGTTTGCAGTAATCATTTATTACGGATAAAAATTCCTCCAAGGATTCGGATGAAAAGCATTAGTTCAGATACCCCAAATAAATATCGGACTGCTAAATTTCATGCGACTGTATGTTTTGATATTAAGGTACTTTTTGCATCTACACGAAATCTTTTGTTTCTCAATTCTACAGGTATATCATTGCTGGATACAAGTTCGTCAACACCTCCAGATGTTGGATGATTGTTTCGGAGTTTTGACACCATTTTGGAAGCGTAGAAAAACGACTAGATTTGATATTAGATGTTTTGGTCAGTCACTGTAAATCACAACTATAAAATGCCCATTGACTTCCCCATGAGCAATCAGATATATTGTCCTGTTTGTGAAGGCTTCCAGTCGTTTCAGTCGCTATTCCTTATTGGGTTTTTTCAGTTAAACTCTTTGAAAGAAAATATCACCAACACCGGGAAAAGTGGGTTGATCGGTAATTTCGAGCCAGTCTCTATACTAATGCTACATTTCGGATGTTTGATATACTGTCTTAGTGCTTAGACTAATTACACTTGGACGATGGGGAAAACAGTATCGAATTGACTTCTGATAGGCAGTATTCATCCGGACGCTCCCAGTTTGTTATTTCTCTAATATAGATTCCTGTGCTAAGCATCAAACTGCATGAGTATTGTAAGTCATTATAATAAGATAAGAGTTATTTGTGTTTTCCTGTTTATTCTCCATCGCATAGATTTTTATCTAATCCGTGCAAATTGCCATGAGAATGTGACGATATTGGTCACTTAGAGAGCGGCTATAGAATCGGCAACTACATCAAATATATGTGTTCCAGATATTCAAGATTGCTGCTCTATATTAAATCGCTGCTCTGATTTCCATTTACTAATTACAAGCGTTTGGTCCGTCATTCATAATTCAGCCATCATTCATTAAAGAATGTCCGCGTCCATAATCCAAGGACCTATTCCATATTCCATATAACAGTATTAGCACTAAATTCAAAAAGACAATCAGTATACATAAACATAGGCTAGTTTCCTACAAGAGAGAAGCGGTCAACAGTTTTCAATGATGCCGGCAAGACATCATGATGTTCCAAAAATATCAAATCCGTATCGCTGATCAGTATTCTTCATCCAAAATATTCGTTGTAATAACATAGTATATATAGAATGATTGTGAAAGCGCCACATTTTTACTCACTAAATCGCAATTCATCCCATTACTGATTGTATAGAATTATTCCAGGCATTGCGAATTTTCCTCAGCAAATGTACATATAAGCGTTACCAGTTAGTTGCATGTTACTGGTTTGACACTGATGTTACAGTATATTTCGCTAAATCATATGACTGTCCATGACAAATTAATGTAAACGACATTTAATCATATAAAATTGTACATATAGAAAATCAGCAAATTGCAACACTGATAATAAGTTCATTGTGTTTGAGAACTGGTTTGAAAAAGAAGGTCAAGCCACACCGATGGAGAATTAGAAGTCATTTGCTTTTCCGGGAAAAGCCGCATGTCTGTTGTAACTTATTCTCACCGAAATAATATATGACAACCGATAGAATTTACTCTTTACAAAATATCGGATCAATTCAGTCCATCAAAAGAAAAGGCTTCAGTGACTGTTAGATTAGAATTGAAATTCACGGCATCGAGAGAGAGAGAGAGAGAGAGAATTACGGGTTAACGTCGCATTCAGCAATATTTCAGCTATATAGTATTCAATTCAACAACTTAGTAAACTAATGCGTTAAAACAGGTACAAACATTAAAATTTGTACAACAAACCAATCTCTCTTAAATAAACTAAAACACAATCCTCTTTTACTCGGCTAAAAAGATCTTCCAGCGTAGTTGCTCGATACAAAGTATCTCTTACAATCTTAAAATCTATGCAGTCTATGAGAATATGTTTCACCGTGAGATCTTAATGACATGGAATACACCTTGGGACCGGCTCCTGTTTTAGTAAATATTCGTTGGTTAATCGTGTATAACCGATCCTACATCGTCTAATCATGGCCTGATCGAAACGTTTCTGACTGTTCTGATGCGTATAACCAAGAGGTTTTTTTTTAACTCGTGAAGTTTGTTATCATCCATAGTATCCCATAAAGATTGAAACAGCTTTCTTACATAAGCGCAGATAAATGATCTGAAATCGCTGTATGGGATTCCAACAGGATCAACTTCTTCATCTAGAGCTGCCTTGGCATCGTCTAGTGTTGGTAATTGTGTAGTACAGATTGTCGCGCTAATTATAGGGATACATTGATAAGTATGACACACAATATTATTTCTACTCCCAGTAGATCCTGGGTCTTCATTGGCCGAGAAGGAAAGGGTAAATATTCGTCTCCTACTGCACTGACTGACGTCTAGGCTGTCCGTTGTGTACATTGTAAACAAACATGGTTGCCGGAGTGTTCTGTCAGCGACAGAACTGGAAATAAAGAATATGCCGAATATCAACTTCGTAAATCTGACCGATAAAATATCCGACTGTTACTGGAATGTGTGGAAAAGGTTGTGTACTGTGATCGTCATGCAGACGAGACTGCGGATTTTGAACAATTACGAAAGCTGCTTGACGCTTGACTCAGCTTGGATCTTCGATGATCGGCCTGGGTACAATGTGGATGATGTATGAGTTTACCGCTAATACTTGCGCTTATTATTATTTGACGTGTACAATTCTAGGTTACATGAATAAAAATACTGTTAACAGATAGTAAACATTCTTAATATATATTGTTTAATTCACGATTCGACTATTTTCAGACGTTTTCAGTTCGCAAACGGTGCAGTCTTTTTCGCTGACTCGACTTCGTCTCGGATGATCAGCCGAAGAGTCGCCGATCAAACTCTAGCGCTGTACTTATAATGTCGAGCAAAAGTCAGAATTTCTCGTCAAATTTCTATGAAATATGACCAAATCTATCATGCTGATTCCGAATATTCCAAAATATTTGACGCGTCTCCAGCCGTTTTCCTTCTCAATTTTCTCGTATTTGGTTAGCAAGTATTAGACCTACTTTCTCTATATTAATAAGAGGATACAGACAGAATAATCTTACCCCCGACAAATTGTACCACAACTATTAACGTGATACAGAAGAGGATCAGCCACAGTTAGGGAGATGTAGATTGGTGGAGTAGGTTTGGAGATATACCAGTGCTGTTTTATTACCCGATAGACGTAATTTGATATATACATAAAAATCAAACCGATCAGCGAAAATGAATGTCCCGTTAGCATATTGTCACGTAACGTATCTATAGCGAAATTATGTTTAAACGCGGCCTCACTGTTTACTCTTACATATCACACCATTGAAACATATATATCATGTTTTTGTGCTTTCCACGGTACGTACTGATTTTAGACTAGAGTTTCTAAAGATCTTTTGCCGATTTTGGGAACAAATTGGCGCTCTTGTCATCTGTCTTAACGCCCAGACCCAGCCAAATACAATAACTCGAATTCTGTCAGTCCCACCTCGTGTTACTGTAATACCGGATTCCTAGTCCTCTAGGCAGAACCGGTATTCAATTAGAGGTAATTATATAGTTATTTTTTAAGACCAAGAAACATTCATCTTAACTCCGGTCCCAGAATGATTTAGTAATTATTACGGTTCAATATCCATAGTTAGACTTGATCGTAAACAACTAATCGATAAAAGGAAGCAGTTCGTAAGGAGCGTGTCCGACCTTAAAAGCACGTTCGTTCAAACAAAATACAAAACATTTTGGGGGAATAGAGCGTTGCGATATATGGATTTCTCAGATAACATTGTGCCGATATGACGGGCTACAGAAGCTCGCAAATTGACCACGTAATAAACTGTCTATATCATATGTGTATTACAGTACAACCACTTTCCTATTATCTAGTCATGCTCAACAATTCCACTCAACCAGGGGCTAGGGACCGTATGATCCTATGTACTTCAAGATCTCCATGATGTTCATATGAACAGTCACAATCAAAGCGTGATTGAGATACATCATTCTCTAGATGACGATTTTACAACGAATATCTCTTGCGGAAACCAGCCAATGTTTATACTATGATTCTATTTTTGAAGTTGGTGCTAATGCTGTTATATGGCATAGGTCTTTGGCTTTGGATTATGATTGTGGATATTGTTTAATGAACGACGGTTAAATATTGAATAACGGACCTGACGCTTGTAATGGGCGAGATCCGAGAGCTGAGCTATTAGCAGCAGGATCAAAGTCTCCAAATCGTTGGCTTTTTGAAGCCAAACAGCTTGTTGTCTTTCAAATACCCGCGCTTCCGAGGAGCCCATATTGGTTACGCTCAGACTGTACTGGACTGATGTATAACATATCCTCATATTTCGCAGTGAATTTTGTGGGATCTAATATTTTGCGGATTGCCCGGTATTGTTCGGATGAGAATGCAAAAGAATCTGCGTACAAGGTGAGCAAATCCTGGTACACGGGTAACATGAAAATGTCTACAAATTGCGAGAAACGTGGAAAGGTTGTTAAGATACAGTCATGATCTGTGATAGGGCAGCTATTTCTCAAGGCGATACAAAATTACAGAAGAGCATAAACAGGATGCAATGCGATTGACGGATGTAGGAGTCAGACAAGAGATAGGCGGGTAGCCATAAATTCACCAAAGTGCTAGAAGATTGGAAAGGTTGTCAACATACTGACAGAGGCCATTTATGCGATTGGACAGCCATTTTCCGTGTGGATACAATATAACCGAAACTACGGAGAAGACACGAGGTCGACGAAGGATATACAAAAGACGATCAGCTTAACAGAAGTCAGACATAAAATACCCAGGAAATGATCTCTACTCCGATCAGCTCGGATAATGATATGTGTGTAACTGAATTCAATGAACGAATTAAATAAAAAATAAATGAATTCTCCTCTCTACAATTTAAGTGTGTATTGTGTGTTATCCCTCTCTCAAACAAACTGAAATGAATGCAAGGTATTATCACATGGGAGGAACATCACAGTTTTCCCAGTGTAGATTGGGAACACGAGTTGGGAGAGGAAAGAATGACTGAGAGAGTTTCACACGTCCTATGAATCATACAAGGAAATTTACTTTTTCAGATAGTTGTGTAATAAGATAGATGCATCAGCTTTCCGAAGTTGGTAATCCGATTACACAGGGGTGTAAATCTGGTAATCCGATTATACAGGGGTGTAAATCTGGTAATCCGATTACACAGGGGTGTAAATCTGGAATGTAGATACCCAGATATGGCGATTGAATGTCCATATCAACCTATCTTTCTTTGAAATATCCAATTCAATACGCATATGTAATGCTTAAGGACATTAGCAGAATTCAATTCTATGTAAATAGCAAGTAATTGATGGCATGCATGGATGTATTGGTGGTGGATATATGGAACGGCGTAACTGGGAGTTTTTTCAACCACACAGATTGATATTCGGACAGTATCTTACCAAAACATATCCTAGACAATGAATGATTATTCTATATGGCATGGTGTTTGCGTCTCTTGCCATCAATATGGAATTCACCTACATCGCATAATGATTGTAGTCGACATGGTCTATACTACATAATCTACTATAAAGGCCTGATCACGCGTACGTGGGAGAACAATTTTAGACTAGGGGAATAATTTCAGATTAGCAAACAAATAGCGCCATATGCAGATACAAGTTTCCCTGAGACGTAAAATGAGAATAAATAAACTCGGCACATATTATGATCGGACCAAAAATTGGATTTCTAGATGCCAACGCCATCTACTATATGCATGTTTGAGGCCACGGTTGGTTCTTCGATTTCAGCTAGTGTCGGGGACAGTAGCTCAGCTCACATCCAAAGATTCCATCGACTAGAATAGATCTCCATCAACAATAACAAAAACACATATTGATTAAGTTTTAGCCAGCTTCCCTGGTCGAGCTCATCTTGCAAGAAAAGCATTCAAACGTCCATTATTTATCATTCAATCAAACCGAATGTTCTTACATCAATTGCTCTCTAACTCTGGATTATCCCTAATACCAACCGAAGAACATCGTCTACACTAATAGCTGCCATATACATTCTCGCATCAACACCATAGACTAGGAGACATTTATAGCGTGTTCGTATGCGTATCAGTCAGATGTTTCTTCCCGAAAGCACTATCGACAATCGAAGGCTCACCGTTGGCATTGTGCAGAAATGCTGCAACATAATTTCATGGAAATTTGGTTCTCGTTCAATAGATTTCGAATACGGTTATAAAGGCTATCGAAAGGCTTTCACTTGAGTTGGCTTTGATGTCGAGAGAAATGCTACTAAATTCTATTTACTGTAAAATACAAATCTCTCCGGGTGTTTTACCAAATGTTATGCGATAAGCAAGGTAATTCCCTCTCGCTGCATCTTTCCTTTGCATGTTTTCAATATCAATAGTTATCTTCAAATCGCTCAGAAGAAATGTCCATTTATATTATCTATTCATATCGATTACCTAGTTTTGCATGAGCTAAACGCGTAAGATATTTCGGATTCAACTACTTGTCTTCAAGAAAAGAGAAATAATATTATCTGCGGACAGCTTGTGAGAAATAGACTTAAACATAACAGTTACGAGGCCTTCGAGAGAAGAAATAGAACAGTTTTCGGAACAGCTTCTCCATCTGAAAGCAAAACTAGGTTATACACACGGGGACTGTCTTTCGTGGAAAATTAGTTCCGCGCATTGACTTGAGTATCTCTTTCGAAGAGTTCTTGGATCTCCGAAGGATTATCTGTTTGTTTGAGCTTTGGTCGACACATCTACATGCATTGGAAACCGAATACTTTTCCGGGAGACATTTTAGTGAAAAAATCAAGTTTTTATGTCAAACTTCAGCCTCCTAAATCCCCTGATTCAAACCTCCAGAGAACACATATCAAGCAGCTGGCTATTTATTTGTGACAAGGGGCGTTCACACCACTCTCCTAAAGCAGTTTAAAGCTTCGTTTGTGATATGATGAGACTATATATTGATGTATGCGTTAAAAAAGTTTGCGAGAAACCGTGTCATTTTACGACAAAAAGTGAAGTCCAAGACAGAAACCCAGCATACAAAGCAGCATTAAATGACTAGGATGTGGTCGCAAACAGTTTTTAATTCAAAATGCTTACCCGCTTTACTTTCTTATGGGAAAATATGCCTAATGATAGTTCATCGAATTCCAACATATTGTCAGAAAAACAGTTAATCCATCGGAGATTCACGAACGGTCGAAAGAAATACACTCGTTAAAATTGTCTATCAATGTATCAACCTATGTGGCCGAGACTAGCATTCACAACTCTGCGCTTCGCAACAATCAAACAGCGGACAGAACGAAGAGGCTATAACAAATATACATTTTTCAAGCTTACCCGAGCAGTAAAACTCGCTGCATATAAATAATATGACAATAAATAGGCGATGGATATGGTCAAGCATGTCACTACAAACAATGTTAACAAATTATCGAATTACGTTGACGGCGTTTCGTCATAATTCACTTCATTTAGCTAAACTTTTCATTTTTATTTCGTCTAATGCAATTAATCACAGAAAATGTGAGTCACCACTGATGGATTAATGTGCTCGCATGTATTTTTTTCAGAATAGGGTATTTTTCTGCGAATTTGCGTTTTTGTCTTGAGGAGGAAATGTAGCTTAGTGCTAACATATCTAACTCCGTATATCTCTCTAACTTATCTGTATTACATTATCAATATATGCATTAATACAAATGTCTGTTTGCTCCCATTTCTTTGCCATTACAATCCATATGGATTATTCAATTTCCAGTAATGATTTATTAGTGCAAAAAGTGGCCAACTTCTTCCACAAAACTTTCCACCAAGGATTCGGTTAAAAAGCAGTGGTTCAGATATCCCAAATAAATATCGGACTGATATATTATAATAGAATATGTTCTTATATTACGGTGCATCGACATGAAAATCACACCAACGCTGACTAGACAAGAGAGAGATTTGGCTTTTATTTTTCACATCTAAATGTATACCATTGTTACCCGGTCGTCGATTTCATCAACACCTCCAGCATTTGAATATTTCTTTCTCCATAAATGATTTATCATAGACGATATTTCTTTACCCACACGGAAGTATAAATAGTCATGAGACATGATTGTATCAGAATTTGATATTGTTACACAAGCTTAGCAGGTCAGGCAGAGTTAGTATTTGATATTGTTACACAAGCTTAGCAGATCAGGCAGAGTTAGTATTTGATATTGTTACACAAGCTTAGCAGATCAGGCAGAGTTAGTATTTGATATATGTTACACAAGCTTAGCAGATCAGGCAGAGTTAGTATTTGATATTGTTACACAAGCTTAGCAGATCAGGCAGAGTTAGTATTTGATATTGTTACACAAGCTTAGCAGATCAGGCAGAGTTAGTATTTGATATTGTTACACAAGCTTAGCAGATCAGGCAGAGGTAGTATTTGATATTGTTACACAAGCTTAGCAGATCAGGCACAGTTAGTATTTGATGTTGTTACACAAGCTTAGCAGATCAGGCAGAGTTAGTATTTGATATTGTTACACAAGCTTAGCAGATCAGGCAGAGTTAGTATTTGATATTGTTGTTACACAAGCAGATCAGGCAGAGGCATTTGATGTTGTTATGCTTAGTTACACAAGCTTAGCAGATCAGGCAGAGTTAGTATTTGATTTGTTACACAAGCTTAGCAGATCAGGCAGAGTTAGTATTTGATATTGTTACACAAGCTTAGCAGATCAGGCAGAGTTAGTATTTGATATTGTTACACAAGCTTAGCAGATCAGGCAGAGTTAGTATTTGATGTTGTTACACAAGCTTAGCAGATCAGGCAGAGTTAGTATTTGATGTTGTTACACAAGCTTAGCAGATCAGGCAGAGTTAGTATTTGATATTGTTACACAAGCTTAGCAGATCAGGCACAGTTAGTATTTGATGTTGTTACACAAGCTTAGCAGATCAGGCAGAGTTAGTATTTGATATTGTTACACAAGCTTAGCAGATCAGGCAGAGTTAGTATTTGATATTGTTACACAAGCTTAGCAGATCAGGCAGAGTTAGTATTTGATATTGTTACACAAGCTTAGCAGATCAGGCAGAGTTAGTATTTGATGTTGTTACACAAGCTTAGCAGATCAGGCAGAGTTAGTATTTGATGTTGTTACACAAGCTTAGCAGATCAGGCAGAGTTAGTATTTGATGTTGTTACACAAGCTTAGCAGATCAGGCAGAGTTAGTATTTGATATTGTTACACAAGCTTAGCAGATCAGGCACAGTTAGTATTTGATGTTGTTACACAAGCTTAGCAGATCAGGCAGAGTTAGTATTTGATATTGTTACACAAGCTTAGCAGATCAGGCAGAGTTAGTATTTGATATTGTTACACAAGATTAGCAGATCAGGCAGAGTTAGTTAGTTACACAAGCTTAGCAGATCAGGCAGAGTTAGTATTTGATACTGTTACACAAGCTTAGCAGATCAGGCAGAGTTAGTATTTGATGTTGTTACACAAGCTTAGCAGATCAGGCAGAGTTAGTATTTGATGTTGTTACACAAGCTTAGCAGATCAGGCAGAGTTAGTATTTGATATTGTTACACAAGCTTAGCAGATCAGGCACAGTTAGTATTTGATGTTGTTACACAAGCTTAGCAGATCAGGCAGAGTTAGTATTTGATATTGTTACACAAGCTTAGCAGATCAGGCAGAGTTAGTATTTGATATTGTTACACAAGCTTAGCAGATCAGGCAGAGTTAGTATTTGATGTTGTTACACAAGCTTAGCAGATCAGGCAGAGTTAGTATTTGATGTTCGTCGTGTGATGACTCAACATTCATAACTCCTGGTGTCGAGCACTCACTTGGGGCACTTTGATTGTCGGAAAGATTAAAAATTACGGTTCTTAATAAAACTTTATTTCGTTTATTTATTACAGACTTCCTTTTTTCCATTGTCCAAATTGTCCAAGCTGGTCAGCTAAGCTGCTCAATTAAATGGTTTGTCCAGACCAATGCAAGTTAACCCTACCAGGCCTGAAGAGACCAAAGTGCCCCCTCCCCCCACCAAACTTTCTGCGCTATCTCCGGAACGACAAAATTGAGAGCTGACACTCCGTGACTTTATAGTTTATCATATTGGGGTCATTTTGAGCCTATTTGTATAACCTCCCGAGTGGGAATCATGGGTAAATTCAACATGGCGGCCACTTGGGGTACCAGAAAAACGATGTTTTCGTCAATTTTCTTCAAAATTTCTGCTTTTACTTATTTATCAAAGCCATACGGATTTGATATATTTGGAACATCATGATGTCTTGCCGGCATCATTGAAAACTGTTGACCGCTTTTCTCTTGCACGAAACTAGCCTAGGTTTATCTATACTATGATTTTCTTTTTGAATTTGGTGCTAATGCTGACATATGGAATATGGAATAGGTCTTTGGATTATAGACGAGAATTTTCTTTAATGGACGGTTGCTGAATATTGAATGAGGGAGCAGACGCTTGTATTTTTAACGACAATTTCACCCAGGGAGTTCGTTATTTCTCTAATATTTGAAACGGATCCCTGCGCCAAGAATCAACGTGCATGAGTATAATAAGTTTTTCTGGATAATGGTATTCCATTTATTCAAGACTGAATAAAGATATTCAAACTGAACTAACAATAAACTTTCATAACACAAAACCTATTTCGACTGTAAAATAAAGTTATTGCCATTGATTAATAACACAGTATAGTTCGCTAAACCATAGGAATGTCCATGAATAAATCATATAAATGGTATTTAATCATTTAAACTTGTCAACAATATATATAGAAAATCACAAAATTGCAACACTAATCAGTTCGTTGCAACTGAGAACTGAGTTGATAAAAAAGGCAAAGTCCCCATGGATGGAAATTTCAATCCATCAAATTATGAAACGATTTCATGAATTAGAGATCATATACTTTCCCCGAAAATGCCGTACGCCTACGTGGTTAGTGATAAACGCATGTTCTGATACAACTCTAAATAACGACAGTTTGGTCTTCCTTCAACAGTCAGGGCTGCGAGCAAAATAATCCCTTTCGATCTTCAATATTATCCCGAGAATGATATATGTGATAACCAGTAGAATTTACTCTTTGCAAAATATCGAAAGAAAAAGTAAATATTCAATACCGTTTCAGTGATTTTATTAGAGTAGAAATTCACAGATCATCTAGCGGTGATAATTCACAGATCATCTAGCGGTGATAATTCACAGATCATCTAGCGGTGATAATTCACAGATCATCTAGCGGTGATAATTCACAGATCATCTAGCGGTGGTAATTCACAGATCATCTAGCGGTGATAATTCACAGATCATCTAGCGGTGGTAATTATGTAGTACTATGAACATAATCATTTCTCCCCCAACCGGACAAATATTAACCTGCTACAGCGGAGGATCGGCCAGAGTTGGAGGAAAGGGGGATACAGATGGATGAGTGATATGGGTGCGACGTTAATTGGTATTTGTGCGCACATCATGACTTGGAGCGATATGCAAGAGGTGGGGAAAATTGACGACGTCTGACGAATAAAAAGCAACCATATGACTCCACAGGAAAGCTTCCCTCGGCACCTCCCTTTCAGTACCGAGAATACGGTGGATTCTCGGACGTAGCCTTAGTATCTCAACCGCGCTTTTATTGCAATGTTCACGTGGAGACTATGAATTATCCACACGGGCCCTAGCACCAGCTAGACGGAATTAGATATTCTAGCTCTGACTGAGACTGACTGATAGCCCCTTTCTTCGTTCTCTCGATTGTTTACCGAGATATCGACTTTGGGTATAATGTGATAGCAGACAAATGTAGTATGTTGTAATAAAACCAAATGGTCATACAACAACTTTGGTCATACAACAAGTTAGACAAGAACCGGATAAATCTTTGTTCCATTATATGAAATAATATATCGCAACTGTTGTCGTTTTTACAAACAAATGCTGCCTTAATTTCTACATTAGGGCACAGTAACCAATATTTTAATACCTTGGAAAGTACAACATCCATCTATCATATTCATGAAAGGCAATAACTCATGATTATAATTTCAATAAATTGAACAAATCTATTAAAAAGCCTTTTTTTCTATAGATGTCACAACCGTTGTCACATCCGCTGGCGCATGTGTGACAGTTTACCAGTTACTTGCCGACCGTAGGTGGTTCTATCCGGGTATTAATAACCTTGGGTGCGACATTGAACCAACACCTTCCTCCCCCCCCCCCCCCACACTCTTGGTCAGCAAAACTTGTCAAGTTGCGGCTGTTGAGACTCAGAGATGTTCAGAGTAAAATTGCACATTGATTGCTTGACACCGGATTCAGGGAACTACTATAGCCCATACGAACATTGATTACACTAATTAAGAATAGTTTAGAAACAGTTTGCAGACATTAAAGAATTACTGCTTGGAAGTGGATAGAGAAATTCCAGCATTCAGCTAGTTCTTTGCATAGAAAACGGGGGTACCCGACTTCAAAGCCCTCTGGCTAGAAACCGGTATACACGCCACCACTTTGTTTCAAATTTCTGTTGTATCGCAGACATCATTGCATCAAAAAATAAAAAGACAATTCAGGCTTATTAGTCAGTTATATTTTGAAAAATGGAAATATTGACATACTCGAATAGGAAAAATACTGTCTTATTACCTAAAATAATAGAAACAACAGTGTTGTTTAACTACGGTGGTTTATGGAATTTCATATATACAAAAATTATCAGGCCAATGAGTGTAAATATATGCCTCGTTGAGAAATTTGTCACAAATTAATGAGTCTTTGGCATTTGTATAATATATAAAGCCGGTCATACATGATATCTTTTTTGTGATTTCAACGACATGAACAATAGCGTCCGTGTTGAATTTAGATTAGAGTTTCTCCAGCCAACTACCATAACCCATAATCTCTCATTCACACCTCGTGTGACTGTAATAATATGATAATAGTCGTCTTGATAGAACCGGTAAGAAAGTTTCAAGTAGAGATAATATGAAGTTATTTACTAATTACAAGCGTCTAGTCCTGTCCCATGACGATTTTGTAAAGCCTACAGTTCAATAACCATCATCGGCGGTGATCGTAAACAACTAATCGATAGAAGGAAGCGGTTCGCAAGGAGTGTGTCCGACATAAATGGTACGTTTGAGCGAGCGTTGTGTCGATGTAAGAGGCAAACAGAAGATAACACATAATAAACTGTCTATAATATACGAATAAACAAACTAATTTTCCCGCACTTCATATCTATCTTGGCAAACGTGCAGGTCCTTCTACACTCGAAAATAAACAAACAAACCGAGACGGTTCGTTGAATTAATGCGAGAATTGTTTACGGCTAAATTGAATTCCTTTCTTGAATACTGTGTATCATACTGTGATACACTGGTAACATCGAAATATCTACAAATTGCGACAATCTTGAAACGGTTATTAGGACTATGAACTATATATGTGATTGGCCAGCTATTTCTCAAAAGTATCCAAAATTACAGAATTATGATGCGAGTGACGGATGTGGACGTCAGACAAGAGGCAGACGAACACATACATACTCAACAAACAGCGAAGTTGGAAAGGTTGTCAAGATACTGACAGGGACCATTAATGCGATTGGACAGCCATTTCCCGTGGGGATACAAGATCACCGAATAAACAGACAAGACACGAAGAAGAGACAAAGGATGATTAGGAGGATGACAGAAAATGTTAGCTAATCAGATCAGCTCAGCTCAGCTGATGATATGATGGTAGATGAATTCAATAACTGCTGCCTGTGAAATGTAGCTTAAAGAACGGTTGCCTAGCCTTCAATTTAACCTTGGATTATGATGCGTTATTCCTGTCTTGTATTACTGCAGAGGAACATATATTTAGGTATCTCAAAATCACCAGTCTTAAATGAGAACATGAGTTGAAGAAGAAAGAAATACTGACATGGCTTCACAGGTTTAATATTTCGTACTATAATTTTTATTTTTTTCAGATAGCTTTGCAATCGGTTAAATTTTCCGTAGTTAGTAATTCGATTTCCGGTGTGAAGTTTCAGCAAGAATGTGAAATCTGTAATTCAAAGACCCGCCATGCACGGTGTGAGACAAAATCATGTTCATTTGAAACTTATATATGGCGATTGGATGTCAATATAACCTTATTTCTCTTAAAAATATGCAAATCTGCACGCAAATATCCTGCCTACAGTCATTAATAGAATTTCACCACATTTATATAACAAGTAATTTCAGATTAGCCCACACATAGCGACATATGCAGATACCTGTTTTGCTGAGACGTGAAATTAGAGCTAACTGGATTTCTTGTTGCCGGCACCATCTACTGTATGCGTGTTTGAAGCCGCGGGTGATTCTTCAATTTCAGCTGCTGTCGCGAACAGTAGCTTATCTCACACTCCGCTGCGTCGTATAGTATAGGTCTTCATTAACGAGTAATAACCAAATTCGTTGTTAAACCATCTTTCCTGCTCGAGGTCATCGTACGAGGAAGGCATCCAAACGTTCTTTACTTGTCACTCAATCAAACAGAATTGTCTTACATCAATTGAACTCTAACTGCGAATCCCTACTTTCAATCATAGAATGCTCCAGATTCTAAGAGATGCTAAATACATCATCGCGTCAGCACCATAGCTTTGCCAGAACGCATTTATAGCGTTTTCCTGTGCGTATCAGTCAGACGTTTCACCGTGAAATTGCTATCGACAATAGAAGATTCACCGTTGACAGTTTGCATAACGCTGCGACAGAATTTCATGGAAAGTGCCTCTCGTTCAACAGAATAAGAATACGGTTAAAAACAGGCTGTCAAAATCCTTTCACTTTCACATTTTGTGTCGAGAGAAATGGTACTAAATCCAATCGACCTCAACATTGCAAGTCTTAATTAACGTTATGCAATAAGCAAGATATATCTTTCTTTAGAATGTTAACAATGTACATAGTTTATTCTTTATGAATCAGAAGAAAAAAAATGAGCAGCAGTTTTCGCAGTGAACTGGGTGAAGTATATATATTGTATATTCATATTGACGACGTAATCTTCTGCGTCAGGTAAACAGTCAAATATTTCGAATTTAACTAGTTGTCTTCAAGAGAAGCAATTTCATGTTATCTACAGACTGACTGTGGCGAGTAGACATGAAAATACCAGACACGTTTTTTGTTTTGTTTGTTCGATGAGATGTCTGAACATTTATCAGATGTGCCCTGACTTGTTAACCAAACGAAGTTAAAGCTATGTAATGCTCTATGATTTGTAGTTCCATACGATTACATGAAGCCAGGTCATGAGAATATTTTACACAATCTAACAGACGTTTTACAAGTCTGGACAGCCATTATAAGTCTCATCATTCATAAAATATCCATCTAATTCCCCAGAAGCAAGAGGTAAAATTCCTTGACAAGTCATTCCTTATTGATTTATTCTGTTGTTGCTGCTGGTCCCTTTGAAAGAAAATACTACCAGCATTGGCAAAAGTGGGAACGTAAGTGGGTTGATCGGTCATTTCAGGCCAATCACAATAATAATGCTACATTTCGGATGTGCGATATACGGTCTTAGTGCTGCTGGTAATTACGCTCGGACGATGGGGGAAATAGTATGGAATTGACTTATCCTATACAAGTAATCGTGTTGAAACAAAAGGTTTTTGACGATATTTGACGATATTGCCACTAAGGATTTGTTATTTCCATCCCTGATCCACGCCTCAACCTGCATGAGTATTTGAATTTATATTTATATATTCTTCGCCAAAATGGCTGGTGCATCAAGAAAAGATCAACTTCGACGGATGAAAATGCCTCTGGCGAGTTGGATTGATTCAGTAAATATTTTCTCGTATATACCTGAATTTACAAAGGATTTCTTATTCTAATGAGATTTGTTTTGCAATCTACGTACTTGAACATTAATGCTATTCCACCGAACGTTTCTCTTGAAAAAGTAACAATGGGGGTGTTTTCGAATTGTCCGGTCTCGTTATGCTCATTGTCCACTCGGTTTTATGTTGTGTTTCTGTGTAGAACGTCGTCGATCGACGTACAACTCCATTGTATGGTTGCATAACGATGTTTTAGCTCAAAAGAGGGATATTCAGATATGTCCACAAATGGGTGTGCTAGGCATCGAGAGCTAACACCACTTGCACACTATTGATCCATCACTGACACCCATTGACACACTATTGACACTATCTCAGAGGAGTTCTCTGAGGAGTCTATCTCAGCGTGCAAGATCTATGACGCTACGTTTCGTAACTTGTGTCTAATTCCGCTTAACCCGGGGCTAGGGGCCGTATGAACCCATGTACTTCAAGATCCTCATGGTATTCATATGAACAGTCATGATCAAAGCGTGACTGAGATACATCATTCTTTAGATGACGACTTCACAACGAATATTATGGATTAAAAATACTGATCAGCGATACGGATTTGATATTTTTGGAACATCATGATGTCTTGCCGGCATCATTGAAAACTGTTGACCGCTTCTCTCTTGCAGGAAACAAGCCTATGTTTTTGTATACTATGATTGTCTTTTTGAATTTGGTGCTAATGCTGTTGTATGGAATATGGAATAGGTCTTTGGATTATTGACGCGGATATTCTCTAATGGACGACGGTTGAATTATGAATGACGGACTAGACGCTTGTAATTTCATGGAGTTAAATGTCAGAATTTTGAAAAACGGGATGTGGTGGATATTCACTGATTTGCAAGTGTAACATTCCTATGCTTCTTTGTTATAGCGCGTATAATTGCCATCAAGCGTTGCTCAAACGCAAAACTGTAGTGTCATTCTTGTTCGGGGTGTCGGTTCACAATATCCATTGAAGTGTCACAGGCGATCACCCATATACGCACCTATACGCAGTGATCACTACACCTCTGTCGTTAAAGCTGTGGAATGCCAACGCTCCCACTAAATCCTCGAAGAACAAATCTAAGCACAACAACAATATGACATAACTGGCTGTCTCTCAGATCTTGGCATGTGTTGCTAATATTGTAGAAGCTTGTGGGAAGCTGTAACTTCACCCGTGTTAAAACAGATGTTTTGAGGCCTGGGGCCGATTTCATGAAACCTCACTTGAGGCAATTTTCGCACTTGAAAGTTCAAGCGCACTTGAAAACCTCCCTTGACTTGAGTTTTTGCTTTTCATGAAAATTCACTTGAACCTGAAATCGCACTTGAGCTCAAGTGTGGTATGATCTCCCTTGAAAACCGCACTTGAAATAAAAACGTACTTGAAATGACCAATACGACAGGAGATGGTGTCGAAAAATAAGGGTTTTTTCATCTTTTTTTCATAATACACATAGGGGCATTGTTCTTCATCTCATAGGGCCAAACATGGCACAGACATATTTATTTGACACCTCAAATTCTACCGATCGGCTCCGGCGCATGAAGTATTTTGAGCATGCACTTGATTCTGCGGGGGTACTATTTATTACCAAATCGCACAAAAGAGTTCCAAAAAGGTCACTTCAAACATCACTTGACCAAGTACGGTCAAAAACGTTTGGTGAAACACAACTTGACATTTTTTTGAAGTGCACTTGGTCAAGTGCGAAAATCGCCCTTGAAAAAGTCAAGTCAAGTGAGGTTTCATGAAATCGGCCCCAGACCTCGGGGTTATAGGTTTCATGATGTTAACACCAAAAAACAAATATTTGAGGAAATGGGTCATTAAGTGGTGAAAAGGGATGTTAGGCGGAAGAAACTAAAGCAGTTAGGGGCTGCGCTTCTCAAAAAAACGAGACAATATCCCGATTTCTTTCACTTTTGAACCTTGTGATAGCATACCAAGGCGTTTAGCGCCGATAAGAGACGTTCGACACAGAAACGCAACATGAAGGCGAACGGGCAATAAACATGAAGAGTTAGAGAACTGTCCTTAAACTCAAAAAGAAAACCATTATCACATGATCAAGAGAAATGACTTGCCGATTAGCACTGATGTCTCCTAGATTTTGGCTAGATAAATGATAGGGTAATTGTGTTATCACATTATAAGCGTTCCAATAGTTTGAGGGTCAAAATTCATCAAAATAGGAAATTCTTTGTAGACTCAGAAATATACGAGAAAATATTCACAAAACCATTCCATTCCCCCAGAAATGTTGTATCCGTCGAAATTTATATTTTTTCTCGATGCACCAACCATTTTCGCGAAGACCGTATGAGAAGTGCGACTTGCTTTCCCCCGTTTATTGCTCCATTAGATCCAACATTAAAAGGGTAGTGGAAAACGATGCCGACCTACTGACAAGAAGTCATATATGACCCTACAGACAAATATACCGACTGCATATTTCTAAAAACATCACAGTAATCAAAATTGATCCCTGTGATGATTTGTATCCCAGTCACGCTTTTATTGTAGATGTTCATGTGGACATCTTGAATGATATGACCACACGGCCCCTAGCACCGGCTTGAGCGGTATTAGATACAACTATTTCAGAGTGATGATCTAATAGCCCTATCAAGTCATCTGATGGAAAATGATGAACTATGTGAACGCCAGATTGAAAGAAAGGCTCAAACGAGGGAATATTTATAGAGTTCGTACTCAGAACAAATACCTGTGAGAACCGACGCCCACTCCAAGCGCTTACACAGCTTTTTATGTAATCCGCGTAACTTGCAATCTGAATCTGGTGATATTGGCTAGTTACAGAGCGGCTACAGGATCGGCAACTACACTGGAGACAACGGTATTCCAGTTATTCTGCTGCTGTATATAAAGGCATTGAAAGTACAATAGCAATACACGTTGATAGACAAACATTCTACTGTAGAATGAACTGACTGTCATCGAGTAATAACAGAGTAGCTCGCTAATCCATATGACGTATCGTGGCGATTGCAATCCGCCTTTCCCATATTAATCCTTAGACGAAAGATTGGTCTGGGCGACCAGATGGGTACACTAACGCGTGACAATCCACTTAAATTTGTAGTTCGTACTCTCCCTCTCCTTTATATGGCTACAGTATGGATAATATTGTTAATCAATTATAACGAAACTATCTTCGACTTGAAATTGCCAAAATTATCATCAATGTGTTAACCCTCTCCGGCCTGGGCTTTTTGGACGCTGTTCAGGCGGAGAGGGGGGGGGGGGGGCAATTCTCCCTCATAATTGTTCTTACCCCTTGAGATAGGAGGCTGAAAGTTACCACACTATACCCTTGGGTCAAGTTCTACCATAAAATGTAAAGACAAATCGAGATTTTGTGGTCGATTTTCAGGTCAGATTTTTTTTTATTATTATTTATGCAATTTCTCCGGAAAAACTGCATAATAAATTAGTAAATATTACTGTGATGTGAAATAAAATAGTTTTTGCCCACTTTTCCTCGCGGAAAAGCAGAAATTTTGAAGAAAATGACGAAACCATCACTTTTCTGGTGCCCCACGTGGCCGCCATCTTAAATGTACCCATGATCCTCTGTTCGGGGCTTACGCAAATAAGCTCAAAATGACCCCGGCCAATATCACACAACTACAAAGTCACAGAGAAAAAGTCTCAATTTTTTATCGTTCCTGAGATAGCACAGAAAGTTTGGTAGGGGGCCATAATGACTCGCCGAGGCCTGGTAGGGTTAAAGCATAATAGTCCTTTCTCAGAATATTGAGATAATTTGATGCATATTTACCATGTTTTCACCAGTTATCAATATTTAAAATATCAGTCCATTCTGTAGATATAGGTGGGAGAGAAAGGCTACTATACAAAAAGTATATACAGGGAGTCACGCGACAATGCACCTGTCGGATTGCCAGGACAACCATAATGTCTAAGAATAAAATAGAGAAAGGGGTATTAGAAAATCAAATTATGACACGATTTCGTGAATTTGAGGTCGTTTTCTTTCCCGGAATACGTCCACAACGCTACGTGTTTAATGATGAACGCGGTCTTCGTGGCTCTAAATTTTCTGGTACAATGCTCAATAAAGACAGGGTGGTCCTCTTGTAATGGTGTAAGCACTCAGAATACGATCTCGCGCATCGATTGTAACAATTTATTCAGCAAACACCATGCTGAGTTCAAATCTTCACAACCCTGACGCCACTTAACGTCCGTTTTAAGGTTAAGTGATATCGATGTTTCTCTCCGTTGGTGCCCAGTGGTATATCCTAGTACTCAAATAGTCTTTGCCAAGGAAAAACAATTTCAGGCATTTACATCCCGGAGAGCCCAGCTAAGTTTTCCGAGTACCTCACATGAGATCCTGCATAGCGTCAGTGCCAATACTGTGTCTGCAACAAAAGCTATTCAAGAGACACGCCGAATATAATAGGCCATTAACCACGGACATATACAAATGACAGGTAATTGAAAGATCTGAGTTATCTTCCCATGTAGTCGCCAAGAGTCTGTGTTATGCAAACAGTTGCCATCCACAAGGACATTTTGCGTCACTGAATGAAATATCAATTATTTGTGGTAAGTTAATGCACCAACGTTAAGAAGAAACAAATTAGAGAATTTGATAGTTAGTTTCTTGTAATACAGAAGCAAGGATTAAGAATACAGATCAGCGATACGAATTTGATATTTTGGGACATCATGACGTCTTGCCGGTATCATTAAAAAATGTTAACCGCTTCTCTCTTGCACGAAACTAGCCCTATGTTACTATGATTGCACTGTTCAAACAAATCAGATCCGACATTCAATATTCAGCCGTCGTCCATGAAAGCATTTCCTCGTCAATAATTGAAAAACCTATTTCGTATGGCAGATGGGTTCCTACAAGAGAGAAGCTGTCACCAGTTCTCTTTTATATGTCAGATTGTCTGTCATACACCGGTATTCAATATCCAATAAATGGGTGTCGTGTTCAAGTTCTATAGGAAACTTGCGTCACCCGCGTAATGATTTCAAGTACAGCAGTATGACTACTTCAGGGGGGTGAGGCGGGGGGAGAGGGGTTACCGACATACTCATCAAAGATAAGCTACGACTCGCGTAAACATCATAGTCTGTGTGCTTCAGTTGTCATTTTGTCATTGAGACATTTTGCTAGAATACATTTATGTTTAAACCGAAAGATATACAGCAGCTGATGGTGAGGTTAAAAACCCCGGTTAAAACTGAATACCTACACACATTCGAGTTTCCTGTCTGTCACTCATAAATGTATTCGAAATGAGGCACTTCTAAAATATATTTAGTTCAAAATTAAATATTCAAACATATGTGTGTCAGGTCACTCTCTCGGTTCCCTGAACGAAGAATTGTTCGTTTTATTTAGATGAGAAAACCCGGAGAGTGGTACAGATTGGACAGGATGAACATCATGATATCTTACTCGCATCATTGGTAACTGTCTGGGTTACTGGCTGGCAACTGAGTTGATGATCTGACGTTTGCCTCAAGACAGCCTATCTAGAATAACGCATGGTTGCCTGTTGGCATTCGATCCGAAGATATGTAAGAACAGGCCTGGTTTATGTTTGACTCCAGGCTGATTCATTATCCAGGGATTAAAATAACAAGGATAACAAGCCTCGCATGATGATGACATGCAGCAAATATTAATAACTATAACCTGTCAGCCATTTTTATAAGATTGCACTTTAATCATTCTAGATATTGACAAAACGTCAGCGTTGAGGAAGACGTCAATGGTGAAGATGATAGAGTCTGACGGTGGAACTGGTGCGAATACAGCGAAATAGTAACAATTCCATGGCCATTCGGAATGGGAACACTCGGTGAATGTAGGCATTTTCATAACCTGTTCTGTCAATTTTCGCCCGAGTAATCTTATTTGACCTAAATTTCCCCGTCTCTACTGAACATACTGCGCTCTACCATTCAGCTTTAAAGCATAATCGTTCATTTAGTAGACTGTAAATCAATACTGCCTAGATTATCCATATTTTATCAGTATGTATAGCTGGTTAAAAATCGCTAGATATGAGAGATTGCAATGATATTATATGAGAGATTACAATGATATTATATGACAGATTACAATGATATTATATGACAGATTACAATGATATTATATGAGAGATTACAATGATATTATATGACAGGTTACAATGATATTATATGAGAGATTACAATGATATTATATGAGAGATTACAATGATATTATATGAGAGAATACAATGATATTATATGAGAGATTACAATGATATTATATGACAGGTTACAATGATATTATATGAGAGATTACAATGATATTATATGACAGGTTACAATGATATTATATGAGAGATTACAATATTATAAGAGAGATTATAATGACAGTACATGAGAGATTACAATGATATTACATGAGAGAATACAATGATATTATATGAGAGATTACAATGATATTTGCGTCGTCGTGTTCATAGTGCGACATACTGAGAGTATTGTCCTTCCAGGTCATATCGTGTAGTTTAAATGTCTGCTCGTTTACGTTTGAGATATATATGACCGGAGTCAGCGTTTCAGTTTTCCAATCCTGCAAACCACTGAAGATGATAGCAACTGTAAGGTGGATACCGCCGTCCATCCCCTATAGTAAATCCAGCTACCCATTAATTTTTACTTCATTTAATTGCAACTGCGAGATCAATATAAGCGCGATAGATAGAACACAAAATGTCAGTAATGATTTTACTTCGAGAAACATGCTAGGTCGCAGTTCATGAAAAGGTATGACCGATTTCCTACAGATTCCAAAAGGAAACTTTTCAAAATCAACGGAATTAAGCCACTATATGACGACAGAAATAGACACGGAGATAGGTCATTCAACGGTGTGAGGAATCTGGGGTTTCTACCCAATTATTAGACCTTACCGTATCGAAAAATGCTACATTTTACATTCACCAAGAGTAAAATTCTACTCTTATTACTCATAACCAGAAATGGCTATTTTCTCAAAATTGCCAGTAATATCAGAGATGCATCCGTCTATGAAACTGACACACTAACTCTCGACAAGAACAAAGCATCGGGCTACCGTCGTATTTCGCCTCGGCTTTCCATAGATGCCTCGGTAGTCATTTTTGTGCCTGTATTAAAGATCATCAATTAACCTTATCTGGCCTGGGCTTTTTGGAACCTGTTCAGGCCTACCAAACTTTACCCTTGGGTTACGCTCTACCAGAAAATGTAGAAAAATCCAAGATAGCCGTTTTGATGACGTCACAATGACGTTATTTTCAAAAACGGCATTTTTGGTCGATTCTTCGGTGAGTTTTTTTCGTAGTTCTCATAGTTTTTGCTCAGTTTTCATCGCAGATATTTCGACGAAAACATCATTTTGCTAGTACCCAACGTGACCGCCATCTTCACTTTTTCCATGATCCTCTACTCGGGGGGTTATGCAAATAGGCTCAACTTGACCTATTAAACTATGAAGTCACGGAGTGTCAGCTCTCAGTTTTTTGTCGTTCCGTATATAGCGTAGAAAGTTTGCTTGGGGGAGCCATTTTGGCCCCCCAAGGCCTAGTAGGTAAACTTGCCGATGTCAGTCTCATATAAAATAGGGGGGATTGTCAGCAGAAGACAAACTACCGTCGTTAAAAGTATTTGAAAATGCACCAACCACATGAGTTAAAGTAAAAAGTGACAGAAAATCTATTTTGATGGACCTCTCCAAGGCATTCGATTGCCTCCCATCATAACTTACGTTTAGCAAAACTATGTTCTTAAGGAACGTTGAAGAAAAGTCTGCCAGTGATATCATCTTCATTTAGACATAGAGAGCAGCGACAAATCGTTGCCATCGATGCTAAACACATCAAGGCGTTCCTCATGGCTCTGTTTTTGATCCTGTTTTGTTTAACTTTTTCATGACGTGGATAATTGAAAATTCATCTCTTTTCAAACTACACTGATGACAATACCTTAGTTCCTCGAATACTCTCATTAGAGATGCCACGCAACTCCTGCATAACTCGGTACACACAGCTCTAGATTGAATTATCTTCCATGTGTAATATGATACTCATGAGGTAATTATACATACTGCCTGCTAGATCGACCTTCGAGATCTTAGGTAATCTATGCTCACATCTAGGAGGTGAAAAGAAACTTGAGCATCGATGGGACAGGCCAGCTATGCGACTGATTAATATTCAGATAAAGTGCTGGTAGCTGGAAATCGGTGAGCGAGTTTAAAATATTTTCTGTAAATTTCACGTAATTCTTTCGTGTAATTAACAGACATTGGCAATATTTACGGTCAAATAAGTTTTAGTGTTGTCTTAAACCCGGATGTAGTAAAATCGGAAACCCGCGGTCGGGCTTGTTTCAGTGAAATTGTGACTGGTTGCCACCGTGTTATCATACCCTCTAAGTGATCGCGATAATGTCCGGGAATTCTAGTTCCAGTAAAGTACGTTTACTTTAATGAAACCATGGCATTAACATTATAAGGAATAGGGGAAATAATTACTTCTTTTTAACCTACCTTTGATATTACGCAAATCGTTCTCATACATACCCAAGTGCGTTCTTCTATCGAATTTCTCAGCCGCTTTTGCGTTCCGCTCCGGTTTGTTTCGTTCGGTTAACGTTATTCGTTTATCGGTCTTCGTTCAAAGGTTTTCTTTTAATGGTCAAAGATCTTTGCTCAACGGTCTTCGTTCAACGCTCATCGATCAGCGGTCTTCGGTTATTCGCTTTGTTCATCATTCCGTTCGTATTTAAAATATGAAGCAAACATCAGTCCTCCTGAAACCATTCTAAGCAGTGGGGTGCATGTCGTTCAAGGAAAGGTTAAAGATTCTCCATTAATAACAGCTGCTAATCAAAGCTAACACAGAAAACGACTGGCATAATCTATATTTTCCTGTAGATCTAGAGCCCAAACATTATCAGTGTTAACATAACAGTCGCTAGATCTCCATTCCATCGTCAACGGAGAGTATCACTCTTTCGTTGAGTGCATTCGACAGTAAATATATACAATACTTAATATCTGGTCATATATTTGTTGAGTATATTTATTGTTATGTCTGAATAATTTGAAATGAGGTCAATTATTTATCAGTCATACACTGTACATGTTATCGGTATAGAAGCCTAATGATTTTACATTAATTATTCGATATATGACCCAAGAAATCTTTCACTCCAAAATACCGTCACACATATCTAGTGGTCGTGAGATATCTGAACGACCAATAACTGAGTTTATAGTATTCTATGGTTTCTCGCTCGTCCTACGTTTTGATCATGGATCACTTAGAATCGAACGAGTCAAAAGATACACAAAGAGACATGTAGGTTCTAGATGTAAAGTCTGTCCGTTTTAATTAGTCGTCTACACTGAAGCTTGTCAAAAATCAACAGTTAACTCTGCATAAATCTTCTCCTTTGTAGCATATAGAACAAACTGAACTATACAAAATGACCACACCATTTCTTCATGATATCGATAATACATCACGCTTGAAATAACTTTGTAATTCTCTCCATATAAAACTCCGGGAGAGTTGTTTCATGTACCGGGATTAAATGACATAGGAAGAGAGAGAATTAAGGTTTAATATCGCGTTCAGCAATATTTCAGCTATATAGCGACGATCAAACAAAATTCTAAGTACTCAAGTCACTAACTTAGTAATCCAACGCATTAAAACATACATGCATTAAAACTTATGTAACAAACCGATTTCTCTCAAATAACCCAAGATGCAATCCTCCCTCACCCGACTAAAAAGATCTTCCAAAGTAGTCGCTCGATAAAAAGCCTCTCTTACAATCTTAAAATCTATACAGTCGATACGGATATGTTTCACTGTGAGATGCTCGTGGCATGGAATACACTTTGACTACTGGCTCTATGTTAGTAAATGTTCGTGAGTCAATCGTGTATGGCCGATTCTACATCGCCTGATCATGGTCTGATCGAAACGTTTTTGGCTGTTCAGATGAGTGTAGCCTACAGTTTTTTTGAACTCGTGAAGTTTGTTATTATTCACAGCATCCCATAAAGATTGAAACAGCCGTCTCATATAAGTATTGATAGATGACCTGAAGTCGCTATATGGGATATAAAAACTGTACAAAGCAGAAACAGCTGTTAGTCAAGGATTATTTATACTATTATTATATTTAGTATGTGTGTTCTCTGGAATGATTATTCACCGCTTTTGTATATATCACGCTTTTTGCTCTTTCACCAACTTGTACAAACTACTTCGGGATAGAACAAGCCCCCTGGGGTTTTACTCCCGCCAAATGTATAGCCAGCACTTTTATATTTGTTTATGCTACTGTTAATCTTTACCCATTTGGTGAATAAACATTCAATTCAATTCAATTCAATTCAATTCCAACAGGATCAATCTCATCATCTAGGGCTGCCTTAGCCATCCTATCAGCCTCAGTATTACCTTTGATGCCAACGTGACTAGTCAACCAACAGAACACAATATCAATCTGTTGATCAAATCTACAGTCATGTAGTTGTAGAATACTCAAAATAGTGGGATGAGTCGAAGTTCCACTTTTAATCGCTTGGAGGCATGACAGTGAATCTGAGAATATGACATATTTTTCCCCCTTCTTGTGGACCCAATACCTTCCAAAGTCAACAATATAGCTTTTGCTTCTGCAGTGAATATCGAACTTCATAATGCACTCATGCCCACTGGCACAAAGGCCATTGATGCCGTATAAAGTAATAAAAGGCGGTCCGTGGGAGTGTCGCTTTTATCCCATGCCCAGTGATATTGCCCAATGATAAACCGAACACACCTCTATGACCGCACACGGCATCGTTGACCTTTGTACTAATGAACACGAATATATTATGACGTCGCCCTATGTACACACACCCACAGGTATTTCGCCAGTAGACTCAATACTGCGCAATTACATTGCGTTCAAAATATAATAATTGCGCCTTATATGCGCCCCGTTAAATAATAGGGCGCAATCTTAGGCACAGATACGGCGGAGCTGAGGCGCATAAATAGCATGAATGTTTTACTGATAGGGCGCAGTTAGGGGCGCAGTTAGAGAGCTATTAAGGCACAAATAGGGCGAGGTTAGAGCGAATTTTGGAATGCAGTTGGGGAACAGAACAGTGTGCATGCATTGGATATGCTAATAACGGCTCGGCTAATAACGTTTAATCTTACTGTGCGGGTATATATATATATATATATATATTCATCTATAATGTGCATTCATGGTTTGAATTACATTCATGAGAAAATAATATGTACTACAGTCAGCTGTTGTAGAAATGGTACATTAGGATGCTATCTGATGTTTTTGTTCACTCTTCTTGGAGTTTTTGTCTTCCAATTTCTTTACATTTACATTACCCACTTATTTTTCTTGAAAACCGACATGCTTTGGAGTTTGGATTGAAATATAGCAAGGTCCATATGTCACATTATGAATTTGAATTCCATAATAATAAAAAAAGGGGGGCGGGTTGCAGTCTGGGTTTTTTTTCGGTATAAATGTGTTCATTTGGGGTTCCATAAAGGCATGCCTGTGGAGTCCTAGGCGATTACTAGCTATATGACCATTGGTGGAAAAAATCCAGAAGGCACAAATATACATCTAGGACTCACTGAATTTTGGTTAATTGGTTATGTTCAGAGGGTGCAGTCAGGGAACATTTTTCAGAATCCATACTGCCCCTGTCTACGCCCTGTGGGCATAACCAGTCATCTTCAGAAGCAAATTATTGAGTTATTACTGGGTCGCTGATAAGGCGCGGACCTCGTTAAACGCTATTATGAAGGCGCATCAGCTGTACGAGGCGCATATAGGGCGCAAGTAAGGAGCAGATGAAGCGCGCGTCCTCGCGTTTCTGAGGGTGGTCTTCGTTCAACGATCAAATGTCTTCATTCAGCGGCCTATTTCCAATGGTCTTCGAACAACGATCTTCAGCTACCGTTTTATGCAGTATTTAATTCAGTTACGTCTCGTTCTATTCGTTCATACCGTTCATTGCTACGGCTCGGAAACGTTCAAAATTGAGTTGGATAAGACAACACAGTTGGGTCTGTAATATTCTGAATATGATCAGTTATTGCTTCTATCGTGTATGGAGTGAACCATAAGGAAACAAGAGAAATCCAGTGCGAGGCCTTTGGATTGTGCTTCCGTCCGGACGTAATCACTTACTCTCTGCCTAATGTAATCGACTCACTCAAAGCACGTCCTAGCTACTCGGCATGTATTTGTCCACGGATAATTGTCCCACCAGTGAAGTTGTCGTTAACAAAACCTCTAATCAATCTCTGTGATCGCCGGTTGTTGCACCCAGAAATAATTGGCGTACTATACATACATAGATACAGTCTTTTTCACGTGGGGTTCGTAAAATAAGGGTAAACTGACTACTTCCCACCCACACGAATACCCAATGGGGGTGAATTTGCAGTGCAATGCAACAGGGTTGATATAAAGTCTTGGTGGCTATGAATGTAGAACCGTCTCGTCCTCTTTGGGAATAGTCGTCTTCTTGCACATGCAAACAGTCATTTATGTTGCCGTTTGAAAGTTTCTGTTTCCAGCAAATCGGATGCCTACACAATTCCAGTGTTCATATGTTGTCATAGCAGCGATAGTTATCTTCCTACCTTTTGTTTGTTTTTGTTGAAGGTCATGATGTGGACATATCTGGTTGGTTAATTTCTGCACATAATTTATTCATAGCATGGGCGTGACTTTATTAGCATTGCTACAAGATTCCATCATGCGATCAATAAATAACTAAGGCTTTCTTGACGCGGCACATTATGTGCTAGAAAACATATATAAACATGATGTAGCATCTAAAAGATGCTTTGACCACTCAGCCTTCAAAACGTTGTATTCATTTTAAGAATTTGAACAATGGGGTTCCCCACGAGACTCGACCAATTTTCAGCACTAGAATCTGTGCTATACTAAACAATTTTCCTATGTATTCAGCGATGTGAGCTGTTCATTACGGTCATTAGATGGGTATTGTATGTTCGCTTTCAAGACTATCGGTCTGCTACCTCCTATTTCTGTGAGACGCCCGATAGTCGAGTAATTTACATCGGCGACATATAGTGTCGGCGGTTGGGTCCCTTACTTTGGTGGTCGCTGGTTTCGAATCCCGCATGGGACTCGACCAATTTTCTGCACTAGAATCTGTGCTATCCTAAGATAATGTAACCCCAAACTAACGAAAAAGACTGTTATACGATCGCCTTCTAAATGACAAAAAAAATACCTTCCTATGTATTCAGCGGATCAAACGGATATGAAATATGAGAGAGAGAATTAAGGTTTAATGTCGCGTTCAGCAATATTTCAGCTATATAGCGACGATCAAACGAAATTCTAAGTACTCAAGTCACTAACTTAGTAACCCAACGCATTAAAACATACACATTAAAACTTATGTAACAGCCCGATTTCTCTCAAATAACTCAAGATGCAATCCTCCCACACCCGACTAAAAAGATCTTCCAAAGTAGTCGCTCGATAGAAAGCATCTCTTACAATCTTAAAATCTAGCATACATCGGCAAGGTGCCAAGCATCGCCCATGTAAATTTCGAAGTTATCAACCAAAAGACTAAGGCAGGCATGGACCAGACACGAAAATGTTGACGAGCAGGATAAGGTCCATAACTCTGTGGAAAATCGTCGAAACGGGTAAGAAAACTGTCAGTGGACATGCCAGTGTACTGGCAATGTACCAACAGTCCAAGCAAGTTTCGAAGTTGTGCTGCATTAAATAGTAGCCATTATATGGACCGAATAGTAACATGTTCACGGCCAGCAACAGGGTCATATCTCTGTGGAAAGCAACGAACGCGTAGAAAAACTGAGAGTGCATATATACAAGTAACTGAGAGTGCATATCTACAAGTAACTGAAAGTGCATATCTACAAGTAACTGAGAGTGCATATCTACAAGTAACTGAGGGTGCATATCTACAAGTAACTGAGAGTGCAGATCTACAAGTAAATTTCGAAATTGCCCATCAAGTAGTAACCGAGAAACAGTCCGCATAAAAAATTATTGACTGACGAGATAAAGGGCCAAAATCATCGAAAATGATCAAACAAACTGACAGTGCACATCTCCAAAGTACTGCGCATCGTTACTTTCGAAGCTGTTCACCAAGTAAGAGAGATATGGTCCGGACAGGAAATTGACGGCCATTCGATCGTACGACCGTACGAGCAGACGTACATGCCGATTACAAGAATCCGCAGTCCAATGGACCGGGAGGTAAAAAAAATGCAATAACAGTTAAATCTCATCTTCCTTAATCACGAACGAGATATGTTAATTTGCAAATACTAATATGATAATATCATACTCGCAAATGAACAAACATATGGAAGACTACTCTCTAACAATATCTGGTTTGGTGGGGGTCATCATGGCCCTCTGCTAAACAGTTCCGGGACGAGGAGAACAAAATTTTCGAAAATCTCATGGGCCTTATTTTGAGACTATTCCATAATCCTACGCACAAAGGACCATGGGAAAATTCAAAATGACGGCCTCGAGGTGCCCTCGGGAAGTCGTGTTGTTTTGTCTTTTGTGTACATGTTTTCAATATTCCTTGCAAAAATGAAATAGCAGTAATTCATTGTGCCAAATATAAATATTCTCATTCAAATTCATTAGTTTTTGAGAGACAATATAGAAAAATAAAAAAATTAGGAAAATCGTTCCAATAAAAAATAGACGAAAATGACTTCTAATAAGATGGCGTCACCTTGACCCCATCAAAGCGGCCATCTTGGAATTTGTTCCCATTGTTTTGTAGAGCTTGACCGAAATATACAGTTTTGAAAGTGTCTTTGGTGATAACAAAAATGAATAGGCATACCAGGATGGGGCAGGCCCTCAATCGCCTCAAATTGAATGACGGAGTAGACGCTTGTATGGTCGAGTTCATCAGCATATTTCTATATCCAATCCATATTGAAACGAGAGATCTTGAAGGATCTTGGCGCCCACCATTGTCCGATAATTGAAAGCTAATGACTAGAGGATCTTTTTGTTCATTGTTACTAAGAACAAACGATTGATTTGTAATTTTGTTTACAGAATTTCGAATCTGAGCGAAAAAGATCGAAAAAGGGACACTGAAAACACCAAGATATAATCTAAGTTTCAGGAGTTTCAAGATTTCTAGAAACTGTACTTATATCGGTTGTTATAATACAAGAGAAATGAGCAAAGTTAGTCTGAAAGTGAATGTACATGTACGGAGTATCCTTCGCCTTCGTTTTGTAGTATTTTTTTGTATTTATTTTTTTGCACGTGTCATCATTGGGTACTGGAAGCGAAGACCAATCTCTTTGACTCTTTGGCATGATCTATGAAACATACTTAAGCTTTTATAATTAGGAACGAATGCTAATTCTGTTCGGTTTACTGGGCTAGTATGAGATATCTCTTTTAAGATACCATGCTCGAAAATAGTAAGATGGTACAATACTTAATACAGAAGGAATCCGGTCCGCGCAGTAATGTTGAAACTTCGAAAGTGCCTGAATCCAGATTATCCCCCTTACTTACAGTTGTCGAGTTGTGACGTTGAGTCACAAGAGTGACGTCCCTTCATGTAGCCGACCCCCCGACAGAGGAAAGGGTGGAGCAGTTCACTTGCTACTGCATGGACTAAAGAAAACTGATTTAAAATTTGAAGAAATACATTTTAATTCCGAGTTATTTGAACTCCTTGATATGGAAGGTGAAGGTATGGATATTCTCTATAGCCAATATATAGAATATGCCCCACCGTTTGATCCGCCGACTCTTGTGATGCACGTCACAACTCGAAAATACCGTATTAATTGGATTTTCGAATCGGACCAAAAAAGGTATCTTGCACTACTAGGCCCCATGAAATATTTCCTGAGAATTCACGAGAACAAGGTTTCAAGGGAAAATTCAAGATGGCCGCCTTGTGGCCATATTGGATTTTCGATTCGGACCGAAAAAGGTATCTTGCACAACTAGACCCTAAGGGGAACCCAGTGTGCCAAATTTGAGAAAAATCCATGCAGTACTTCTTGAGAAATCACGATAACAAAGTTGCATGGGAAAATCCAAGATGGCCGCCTGTCGGCCATATTGGATTTTCGAATCGGACCAGAAAAGGTATCTTGCACAACCAGACGACAAGGAGAACCTGTGTACCAAATTTAACAAAGATCCATGCAGTAGTTCCTGAGAAATCGCAATAACAAAGTTTCATGGGGAAATCCAAGATGGCTGCCTGGTGGCCATATTGGATTTTCGAATCGGACAAGAAAAGGTATCTTGCACAACTAGACCCCAAGGGGAACCTGAGTACCAAATTTGAGAAAGATCCATGCAGTACTTCCTGAGAAATGACGATAACAATTTTTCATGGAGAAATCCAAGATGGCTGCCTGGTGACCATATTGGATTTTCGAATCGAACCAGAAAAGGTATCTTGCACGACTAGACCCCAATAGGAACCTGTGTACCAAATTTGAGAAAGATCCATGCAGTAGTTCCTGAGAAATCGCGATAACAAGGTTTCATGGGGAAATCCAAGATGGCTGCCTGGTGGCCATATTGGATTTTCGATTCGGACAAGAAAAGGTATCTTGCACAACTAGACCCCAAGGGAAACCTGTGTACCAAATTTGAGAAAGATCCACGCAGTAGTACCTGAGAAATCGCGATAACAAGGTTTCATGGGGAAATCCAAGATGGGTGCCTTGTGGCCATATTGGATTTTCGAATCGGACCAGAAAAGGTATCTTGCACAACTACACCCCAAGAGGAACCTGTGTACTAAATTTGAGAAAGATCCATGCAGTAGTTCCTCAGAAATCGCGATAACAATGTTTCATGGCTAAATCCAAGATGGCTGCCTTGTGGCCATATTGGGTTTTCGATTCGGACCGAAAAAAAGGTATCGTGCACAACTAGACCCTAAGGGGAACCTGTGTACCAAATTTGAGAAAGATCCATGCAGTACTTCCTGAGAAATGACGATAACAAAGTTTCATGGAGAAATCCAAGATGGCTGCTGGTGGCCATATTGGATTTTCGAATCGAACCAGAAAATGTATCTTGCACAACTAGACCCCAAGGGGAACCTGTGTACCAAATTTGAGAAAGATCCATGCAGTACTTCCTGAGAAATGACGATAACAATTTTTCATGGAGAAATCCAAGATGGCTGCCTGGAGGCCATATTGGATTTTCGAATCGAACCAGAAATGGTATCTTGCACGACTAGACCCCAAGAGGAACCTGTGTACCAAATTTGAGAAAGATCCATGCAGTAGTTCCTGAGAAATCGCGATAACAAGGTTTCATGGGGAAATCCAAGATGGCTGCCTGGTGGCCATATTGGATTTTTGAATCGGACAACAAAAGGTATCTTGCACAACTAGACCCCAAGGGGAACCTGTGTACCAAATTTGAGAAGATCCATGCAGTAGTTCCTGAGAAATCGCGATAACGGATGACGGACCACGGACGAAAAGCGATTTGATCAGCCCAGATGGTGGGCTAAAAACTCGGGAAGGACTTACCATGCATGTTCCAGTCTGCTTTCTTCACAATGAAGTATGACGGACTCTTTTGTGCATTACAAGGTAATATATCATAATATATGAACAGTCAGTTTGAGAAAATGCGATGAAATTCAGCATAATAAAATTGGCATTCTTGACATAATATATAAGGGCGATAAAAAGTTGAACTTTGATTCTTGTAATGTCGAGAGGCATGCCACATTTTCGTTTGATAGAGTAAAGCTCTAGCAACTGGAATCCGTGTTATCTGATGCGAAATAAGACGCGTGAACTATTTTTCTTCCAAGTGCCACAAATAATTTGTATGGCCTCTTTGGCTTGACAAGGCAATCATTCAATTGGAGCTATACAACACCTGATTTAGTCGAAATCATATAGTGGAATGTCGTGATTAAAGGGACAATATACGGCATGTGACGTATCGATCCAGGATTCGTATGTCACGGGGGCAGAATTTGACAAGATTTAGAGCTTTTTGCTTTGTCTGACTTCCTTCTGTGATAAATCAAACATTCACATTGGCGCGTAACACGAAAATTGTCCATTTGTTGTAAACAGATTGTTAACCCGTTCTCATTCTCTCGAAGTAAAACTCATATTAGTTCCTCTCATTTACCCGCGGTGGTTAAACAGTTCGTACAAATGCGTGTAAAAACCTTTGGGTAGTAAATAACGCTATAATGTAATCATTAGTCCTGATAATGTTGTTTTTCGTGAGCTATCCAGTAACACAATTAGACTAGGCTATAGCGCTAAGGTCCATCATTCTCATCCGATGATCAATTGAGATGGATAATATAACTGAACTCAGTGTGGAAAACGCATTAAACCCCAACGTCAGTATGACATGGCTTTAGTTTACTTTACAATACAAAGCGATGCAGCGATATTCCAATGCAGGAAGGTACGATGTTTCATTATGTGATGTGATCATTGTTTGGCTGCTGTGATATTATAAGTAATGCTGAGTGTTGAAGGATGGCGGTATCGTATCGCAATACCACAGCATTGTATCACAAAATTACAAAATCCGTGTTGGTAACATAACAGTCTCGTCCCTTGAGATTTACCGCGATATATATTTATGCGTTGCTCATCACACTACATTGTGATTTAACTGTCTTCTCACTGTTACAAGCCGAATGGAGGGAGAGACTGTACGGACCATTGGGAGTCCCTGTAAATAACCTACATCCCACTATGTATGGACCACTGAGTCTGAAATAAAGTATTATTATTATTATATCACCATCGTTACGTTGATCCATATCCGGATATCCATATTTGTGGTAGAGAAATTAGATTATACAACCTGGTTGTAAACACAAATGCATAGGTGAAACTGAGAGGTGCGTTTTCATTCTCGTTGAACAACATGTTAGCGGTAATTCCAAAAGTACGATTTTAACCCACATTCATAATTATTATACCTCTTGAATATTCATGAGGGTTTTCTGGTATTTCATTGGTCAAACTTTATTCAGCCACGAGTCAATATTTTTCAATCACTGACCCAGCTGTTTATGTGCCAGGCGGAGCGCCTGAGGTCCGGAGTCAATATTGTGATCACGTGATAACTGTTTACAAGTACCGTATGCCTGCAACATGGCTGACGGTGGTCGCTTCGTAGATTTGTGCGATAAAAATCTACAAGAACTGTTACAAAATAGGGACAGTAAGAACGCATAAAATGTTATACAGGCTTCTATATCAACATTACGGGTCTACTGTCAAGCAAAAGATGTTGATTTCGATAGTCTTTCGGCAATAACGAAAGAACAACTTGGCGAATTCCTCTTCAAATTCTTTGCTGAGTTGAGAAAGAAGGCTGGAGATAAATACTCCCGTTCGTCGATGGTAAGCATACGTTTCGGTCTCCTGAATATTTAAGAGGTATAATAATTTGTTATATGTAATTTCTATCTGCACTGCCCGAGTAATCCATTTCATTCTCATCTCAAAACTGGAGTAACTTTACGCCGCGATGTCACCCAATCAAATTAGTTCACCATGACCCAAATAGGATTTATGAATGAAAAAGCCAGTGGCTACATTGTATCAAAACACCCGGGGTTTGTGACGAAGAGTTCACCTCGTAAATCTCGGAAAACGCGTCTGAAAGTTTAAATTCTCAATATTATTCTAGTCAGATTGGAAGCAGCTTTGTAGATTTATCCATGAACTATTCATAAAATTGTATCTGTGTGTCTCGTTTCCGATGACACACAGCTGCATGACAAAGTATTCGCCAAACAGCGTTTTTGGAAAGGAGTAGTAGTACCATGCGCTAGTCTGGCGTCATAGCGATAATTCACTGCAGTTAATAAATTCGGTATAATAAAACACTTATAAACTTGTGACGGAGTCAATATCATGAAACCTGGACCCTTGGCCAGACTTGGCCAAGCAGACCTGACCTCGGCCTGCGGCCTCGGTCAGGTCTGCTTGGCCAAGTCTGACCTCGGGTCCAGGTTTCATGATATTGACTCCGTCACAAGTTAATAAGTGTATAATGTGAGCTGTTTCAACAGCAATTTGCAGACCTGTTTGATCTAGAAAACAGCTTAGCCATTGCTTCAGATAAACAATAAGAACAAGTTGTAGTGATAAGATTACTGACAAAGCCAACGATTGTCATACTCTTCTTCTCGAAGAAACTTTAGCTGTGGGAATATCACCCACTGAATTGTGGCATCAAAGCATCAAGAGAGCCAGTACTTTTCCTCTGAATTCCTTTCATTGGTTAGTTCATATGAGCACCTTTTTGATTAATTTCATTTTTGGTTGATTTCATTGGTTAGAACATATCTCACTGTGTGAATGGTTGATTATCTTTGAATTGTTCTGTAAATCTTAGATATATACCCATGGATAATTTTGTAAACTACAGAACACGGATGACGACAACAATTATTAAACAGCACCATGAGTGACAACACCCCAGAAGGACGTCCTGAACTGACAAAATCAACTATCCACAAGATCAGACGCGCCACGCCTGAGACGCCTAACTGTTTAATGCAGAATATGATCCTTTGACTTCCAAGCAATATAGGACGCAGCCTGCCATCCTGTACACCGTTACGCACTCCAAGCACTGTTACGGGCACAGATTTTTGGAAGAACCCGCCTATGGTTTTCTCAGTTTTTTCTGGGCGGCTTTGTGTGTATGAAAGGGTACAAAGACAAAGGAATCATGGACACATTTTTACCCGTATAACTTAATCAAAAACTGACAAATTTGTACATAGTCAATTCTTCTGTTCTACTTATATTTCCCTCCGCTCTCTCCTTGTTATTTATTTATCTGTTTTTTATTTTTTTATTTTAAAATACGGCGCTTGTAAAATTTTCAAATGAACTAAGAAATGTACCGTGAAGTTAAACTAAAACATTGAGTTGATGGGTCGCGAAATCCGTATGGGAAGCGGCCCTTAAACTACAATTTCAATCAAATGTAAACTACCATTCTTAACCATGATATGAATAAACATATGTCGAAATATTGCTTTTCAGTAATATTTTCGGAATCACCTCCTTGTGTATTATATATGCTCAATACTTCATAATCTCAATTAATTTTATATAGCTCAAATAGGGAAACTGTTATCCCTTCATCATGTTTATTCCATAGTTTTCTTTCTTTTCCATTGATGTGGTAATATGTTGGGTGCCAACTCGCCCCATATCTGAATAGCAATATACAGAACGACACACATATTGTGTTTAAAATACGGTACGTCATTCGCTAGAGCATGCGAAAAACTGCCAGCAACAACCATCCTTACGACAAAAATTGACAAAAATTTCATTGTAGCAAGTGAAGGTCGTCGTTAATAGATATGTTCGGTCACACGGAGTACGACATGTCAGAGGGAAATCTGTTAGCCTGAACATTTCCATACATATTGGACCTTTGGAACAGCTTGCCTAAGTTCGCAGAGGTGCAGAGCGAAGGTTTACTTCGAAAAGGTTATTGGCCACGCAATCTGAGAACGTGTGTGCCAAGCATAACCACATGAGAGCCATCTTGACTTAATTTTGCACACAGTAGTCCTTTGTACAAGCTAACACATTTGCAGATCATTGACATCACATTTAACTGGTTTAACCAGACCGTGTCGACGCTATGAAACGCAATAATTTCGTCGTGTTCTTAGTTCATATGAACATCGACGAGCGCACCGAGTCTGTGATAGTCCTCCACTTTGAAAAACCTTGGATTGTTATCCGAATAAAGGATACTAGAAATTGTACCAGGTGATTCAATTCATTGTTCGTATCCAAACTTGAATGAACTGTAGCTTTGCTGTTCCTGGGCGCTGATACGGTGTTGTGCGCGTCAATCGAAATGATGTATAACGATGCCTTTATGATTTCCGTTCGTGCTACGAAGGGCAGAGTGTCTCGATCTTTCTTGCAGTCAGACATAAAAGACGAGATAAGATATCCCATCCCGCGTATTTCGTCATTGATTGATGAGGTGATATAACACAAATAACAATAGCAGAGAATATTTATTGTTTTCTGTGAGTGCTTGAAGCTTTCAATCAAAATTTAGAAGACGACAGGGACGTATTTATGACAAAACACAACTAGACATCACCATCAGTCATCTGAGTGGGCCTTCTCCAAGCGCAAACTGCACACTAACAGGTCATCTCGAAGTGTAATTTGTAGGTGCACTTTGTTGATAACGGTTAATTTATAGGAAAAACAATAAATCGAGTTGCCTGAATGAATATCTATCTTGCGATATTTGTTCCCAAGGGCTCGGGAATTCTCTAATGGTGATTAATATGACAAGAGCGTGCACCTTGGTAAAGCTTCAAGATCCATCAAATATTGGAAAATAGAAAATAGTTGGAGTTGGCAACAATCTATGCTCCCCATTATAATGATTAATAAATAACCGATAAGGATCTGTGTGATACTACAATCTACTGGTCTGAATCACAGAACAGAATTTGGGAAGACAACTAGGCAATAGTACATATGGCGAGATTGTTCGTCAGCGTTGTCTGTCCGCCCGCCTCTCTGTCCGTCGTCGACGTTACCACGATGTTGCGTGAAGAGCAACAGCATCTAGGTCATAGATGGACGTTTCGTCCCCGAGGCCCGGCCCCTGTACAGACCTTTTGGTCTTTGATATATGTTGGCATTGTGGGAAGTTGATGCTGGGTCGACAGCGGGCCTAACAGACTAGTTTTTTGTATTAAATGCCGTCATTTTCATCTGACGACGATACAGCTTACCAATCTCCAGTGTACGAGTTGTCACAGTCACACAGCTCACCAATTACCAATATACGAGTTGTCAGAGCATTTCCATCATAGTTCATTAGATTTGTATCTAATACCGCTTATGCCGGCCGGTGCTAGGGGCCGTGTGGTCATGTCATCCAAGTTGCCACATGAACAGGTACAATAAAAGCGTGCCTGAGATACAACAGATATCACGAATCGTTAGATTCTTGTTATGTGCTTTAGAATAGGTTATCCAGAAGACTATACTGTGAAGTCATGTGGCTCTGTCAGTATGTCGGCACCTCTTCCCATTTCCATTATATCCGTTGTAATAGAACAGTTGCAGCTGGAGACGGTCCGGAACCCTATTGAAAATGACAGGCCGTGACCTTGTTTTTCTATTATGAATAGATTTGATACTATTAACATGATATCTCTTGAAGGATTAGAGCTAGTAATTCCATATTTTTATCTCTGTTTCATCTTCTACTTCACGACCAGGAGGTTTTCAATGTCAAATTATATGGTAAATGTATGTTTAATGTTTAATTCTGTTAGTACAATACCTCGTGTGAGATTATAGCCAAGCTTCCTAAATGCATACTACAAAAACAGCTAGCACTGAAACGCCTATACAAGAAGACTGACATTGACTTTTTCTTAAGGTAAATAAATATGTTAAACGATTCAATGCGGTTAGCACATCTCTTGAAAGATTAGATTTATAATTCCCTAATCAACACTTATGGATCTATTGTTTACAACGGTGCAAGCAAGTCAAACTTGGCGAAGCTAGATCCTATTCTCCATCAAGGACTAAGACGTTGCCTTGGAGCGTTCAAGCGACTAAAAGTGGAACTTCGACTCATCCCACCATCTTGAATATTCTACAATTATATGACTGTATCTTTGATCAACAGATTGATATTGTGTTTTATTGGTTACCTAGTCACGTTGGCATCAAAGGTAATACTGAGGCTGATAGAATGGCTAAGGCAGCCCTAGGTTGATGAGGTTGATCCTGTTGGAATCCCATATTTCAGACCCTCTATCTGTACTTCTGTTTCAATCTTTATGGGATGCTGTGAATAATAACAAACTTGATGAGTTCAAAAAAACTAAAGCCAGAAACGTTTCGATCAAGCCATGATCCGGCGATGTGGAAGCGACCGTACACGATTGACTCACGAACATTTACTAAAAAAGAGCCAGTAGTCAAAGTGTATTCCATGCCATGAAGATCTCACAGTGAAACATTTTCGTATCGACTGTATAGATTTAAAGATTGTAAGACATCTTTTTTATCGAGCGACTACGTTAGAATATCTTTTTTGTCGAGTGAGGCAGGACTGTGTCTTGGGTTATTTGAGAGAAATCGGTTTGTTGCATAAGTTTTAATGTGTGTATGTTTTAATGTGTTGGCTTGAGTACTTAGAATTTTGCTTGATCGTCGCTATATTGCTGAAATATTGCTGAACGGGACGTTAAACCTTAATCCTCTCTCCCTCTCCCTAATCAACACTACAGTTCAATCAGAAACTTCACCTATTTTCCAGGACCAATATATTTATGGTCATACTGGTAGCACAGTATATTTTTAAGCTTTAGAACTAGCTTTTCTAGACTTATACCCAGCCTCATGGAAGTTGACAGACGGTGACCTATTTTCTAGGGTAAAACTATAAGGTAAAAGTAAGCTTATCGTCCACTATTAATTATATCACAATATATATCTTAACCCTAACAGGCCTGGGGCCTTACCAATCTTTCTGCACTATCTCAGGAACGACACAAAATTAAGAGCTGGCTTTATCGTTTATCATATTGGGATCAGCTTGAGCGTATTTGCATAACCCCGAGCAGAAACATCATGGGTAAATTCAAGATGGCGGCCACGTGGGGTACCAGAAAAGTGATGTTTTCGCCATTTTTCTTCAAAATTTCTGCTTTTCTGCGGAGAAATTCGATAAATAAAAAATTTGAAAAATCGACCAAAAAATGCCTTTTGAGAAAATGACGTCACTCTGACGTTATCAAGTGGCCATCTTGGTTTCTTTCTGGTACAGCTGGACCCAGGGGTATAGTGTGGTAAGTTTCAGCTCCCTAGCTCAAGGGGTAAGAAAAATAGTTAGGAATACCGTAATGGTCGCCACAGGCCTGGACAGGTCCGAAAAAGGCCCAGGCGAGACAGGGTTAAATCAGTTGCATATTGGGGTGAGTAGTATATATAGAGTAAAACGAGTCTTTTGCGCCTCACTGCGCATGCGCGGAGTTAATTTTTGGGTTGCCATAGGGGGGGTTCGCATACGTGAGTTAATTTTTTTTTAATGTGAGTGGGTGGGTTTAAAATGGCGGACGTTGAAAGTCCGCCATTTTGAACCCACCCACTCACTTGGGTGCACTGATTGACCTGTGATGTGAGTGGGTGGGTTTAAAATGGCGGCTTAGGGTGTTGTGTGTGTAAAATAAGGGTCCGCCATTTTGAACCCACCCACTCACCGGGGTGATTGAGTGCTATGTGAGTGGGTGGGTTCAAAATGGTGGCCGGTTATTTTCTCTGGGACGTTGAAAGTCCGCCATTTTGAACCCACCCACTCACTCGGGTGCACTGATTTGACCTGGGATGTGAGTGGGTGGGTTTAAAATGGTGGCTTTTGGTGTTGTGTGTAAAATAAGGGTCCGCCATTTTGAACCCACCCACTCACGGGGAAAACGTATAAAAGCAGTCGATTTTTAGGGAAAGGGTGTATTTCAATTGGACTTACCTGACCTGCCTGCCTGCCTCCAGCCTGCTTGCCTATCCGCTTGTATGAGACGAAAAGCATGAGACGTGGAGAAGATTTTCCCTTGGATCCAGCCGTACCTCCGGTTGAAGTCTTGCCTGAAGACGAGCGTGTGAGGGTCATTTATCAACGACACTGGCCCACCATACGTCATTGTTTTCACCGTGACCGACGTCTATTGGACTTGTACAATTTTCGACTGGAGGACCTCACGTATCTTCCTACTTACGCCGAGGACATTTTCAAAGATCAGGTGACGGCCTATAAGTTGAATGTGACATTTGGGTATATCTTACGGCACAAAAACACGGATCAGCTGCGGTATTTTTATCCCAGTAATAATTCGTATGTGTTTGATCAGCCGTTCACCATCACGGATGCGATTTCTCTCGAGCCGGTGGTCGAGCAACTCACTACATTAGACCCGTTGGAGTGGGCCCGCCTGCAACGCCCCAATACACAATGGTTGGTGGAAATGGTGACTAACGTCACATTTTTCATCACGAAAATGCGAGATCACCCGATCGGTGCTCCTGTAGAACTTCCCCCGTGGTTGCTTCATCGACAAGGCCTGTATGCATTAATAGGAGGGACAAAGGGGCCCTACAAAGACCGGAAATGTCTGTTTCGATGTTTGGCCGTGCATCTGAACGAGTGTGACCCCAAGAATTGTAACACAGTGGTCGATGGCTATTGGGAGCAGTATTTAGAGCAGCAAGACATGGATAAGCGGCACTTCCGTGGCGTTCCCTTTAAGAATTTGGATGACGTGGAAAGACTGTTCGATATTAATATCTTTGTGTATCGATTACGATGTGAGGAGGAAGATACATTTGTGGCTGAATTGGTTCGGCGATCAACAGAACGGTATGCTGCTACGATGAAGGTGAACGTCTACGACTACGGTGGAGTCAGTCATTTTTCTCTCATCACCAATATGAGCCAGTACGCTCAGTCTTTCAGTTGTGCCCAATGCCATCGTGTGTTTAAAACGTCTTACAACTTACATCGCCACGAGAAAACCTGTGACAACAGTGTCAAGCGAGTCTATCCGGGTGGAGTGTATCATAATGCACCTACTATTTTCGAGGAACTGGCCGATGAGGGTGTGAAGATACCGGAAGAGGACCGTTATTTTCCCTACCGGGCGTGCTATGACTTTGAAGCAATTTTGGAGCCCATGGACCTGTTTCACCCAAAACACAGTGGACGCAGCGCCATATTCCTCTGAGTGTCAGTATTTCCAGCAACGTACCTGGCTATGACGCTGAGCCTGTATGTTTCGTATCCACGGGGGACTCCCATGACCTGATTACGCGGATGATGAAATATTTAGAGGCGGTGAGCGCGCGCAGTACGGAATTGTTGGTGGCCAAGTTCCATGACGTACTGGACCAACTGGACGACCGCATTCCTGTACCCGGTGTAGCGTTCAGCGATGATGAAGAATCCGAGTCCGAGTCCGAGTCCGAGTCCCTGCAGTCGCAGCCTCTGCAGGCGCAGGATGTCCCGTTACCTAAACCGTATGCGGAGAAATTGAAGTTACGGTTCGTGCAGTACCTGACTCAGTTACCGGTGCTCGGGTTTAATTCGGGCCGTTACGATCTGAACATGGTCAAGGAATTTCTCTACCCTTACTTGGCCCAGGTGAATACCCTCAAGTCCGTGATCAAGAAGATCAACAACCATATGGCCCTCACTACCACGTCACTGCATTTCCTCGATGTGCGAAATTACCTGGCACCCAATTGTAGTTATGATGCGTGGGTCAAGGCCTATAACTGTACCCAGACGAAAGGTTACTTTCCTTACACCTATATGACGAGCCTGGACCGCTTAGAAGACACCCAGTTGCCACCCCGGGAAGCGTTTTACAATGACCTGAAAGGCGAAGCTCTGCCGGAGGCCACCTACATCGAACTCCAGCAGGTATGGAACGATGAACATATGCAGACGTTGCGAGATTTCCTGGTGTGGTATAACAACCTAGATGTGGTTCCTTTCCTGGAAGCGTCCGAGAAAATGGTGCAACTCTTTCGTCGGCAAATGCACGTGGATATCTTTAAAGAGTGCTTAAGTTTACCCGGTCTAGCCCTTCGCCATTTGTTTCAGGAGTGTCCTACGTACTTCTCGTTGGTACAACAGAAAGATGCAGACATGCACGAATGTCTAAAAGAGAACATTGTGGGCGGCCCTAGCCTTATTTTTCACCGCTACCACGAGAAGGATGTGACGACACTGCCCAGTGGCAAACCGTGTGCCAAAATCATTGGCTTTGACGCGAATGCTTTGTACTTGTGGTCGCTCGCCCAACCCATGCCCAGTGGTCATTATACGCGTTGGTTGGCAGAAGGTCACCATTTCACACCGCAACGGACGCCGTACAAACATCTCGCCGACCAGTGGTTAGACTGGGAAGCCTATCGACGGGGAATTTATATTCGTCACCAGACCAACGCCACAGAGAAGCGGATAGGAGATCGACGACTCCCCGTCGATGGGTTTGCCCTTGTCCGAGGCACACCGACTGTTTTCCAGTTTTACGGGTGTTATTGGCACGGCCACGCATGTCATTTCAGTGCGGGACGCTTCAATGAGCGACGTGGAAAATCGGCACAAGAATTACGCGAAGAAGTAGTGGCCAACGGGGATTACGTGAAAGAGCGAGGATTCCATCTCATTGAGATGTGGGAGTGTGAATTTCACACCATGTGCAAGGCCCTGCCCCATTTACAACGGTTCCTAAAAGAGCGTGAGTACCCTTTGAGTCGTCGGCGACTGCTGAGTCTGCCCCAGATGTTGGACGCCATTCGTTCGGGACAGCTCTACGGCTTTGTAGAATGTGATGTGCATGTTCCCGACACTCTCAAGCCCCTCTTCGCCCAGTGTCCGCCTATCTTCAAGAACACGCTGGTGGGTCGCGCTGACATTGGGGAGACCATGGCCGCCTATGCGGAGCAGCATGAAGTACTTCAGCAACCACGCCGTATGTTGATTGGAAGTATGTGGGCCGAGAAGATCTTGCTGGGCACCCCATTATTGCAGTGGTATATGAAGCACGGTTTGGAAATTACTCAAATCTATCAGGTCATCCAGTACGTACCTGAGGCTTGTTTTGCGGAGAATGCGGACCTCGTGACGAAGGCCCGTCGTCAAGGTGATCAAGACCCGAGTCAGGCCATCATGGCTGAATGTTGGAAATTGACTGGCAATGGCTATTATGGAAAGACAGTTACGAACCAAGATAAGCACGTCAACGTGAACATTTGTAGTACTGCCCAAGCCCGCAAAAGAGTGAATTCTCCTCTCTTTCGATCTGTGGAGGTGATCGATGACGACACCTATGAAGTCACTTCAGCCAAGAAGACTATTCGCTATAATTTACCCCTGCAGATTGGATGTATGGTCTATCAGGTGGCCAAGCTGAGGATGCTGGAATTCATCTATGATTTTATGGGTGTCTATTTTAATGCGTCAGACTGGCAACTCATGGAGATGGACACCGATTCGGCCTACATGGCCGTCTCCCACGCCGATTGGGAGTCCCTGGTGAAACCCGAGTTACGGGAACAGTATGAGGCGGAACGGGACCAGTGGCTACCCCGACGCGATCACTACACCTACGATAAGCGGACACCCGGGCTCTTCAAGCTGGAGTGGAGCGGAGATGCTATGATTGCTCTCTCCTCCAAGACCTACTACTGTTACGGAGGAGGGGATGGAGGAGGCGAGGAAAATAAATTTAG